>JAUZNJ010032727.1:0-13536 GCA_034780135.1 Jordanella pulchra | reverse complement strand
CACATGCTGTTTTTATTTTAATTATGTAAAGCACTTTGAAATGCCTTGATGCTGAAATGTGCTATATAAATAAAATTCGATTTGATTTTTGATTTTGAAAGGCACTGCAAAGATAGTGAGACAAGTTGGTGTGTGTGTTTGTTTGTGCGTGTATGCAGGTAAAAAAGAGATATTTAACCATTAATGTGCTTTAATTTAAAGTTTTTGGTGGTGCATTTATAGTCTTGATCTCTGCTTTGGAAGCCTAACCTCTCCTGTATAGTAATATGCATAGATAAATCTTATGGGAAATTTAGACAATGCTTTAATGCAAGATACCAGGATTTAGACAACAGAAAAGAGGAAAAGAAAACTGTAAATAACCATAAAATAGGGATTGTGGACTTCTGTGTGTGTAAGGTTGGGAGATGAGGTTTAATGACTAAGTAGTAACTTGTATTCATATTACACCTCACTTATAACAATCTAGAGCATAACAAATAGAGTATAAACGTTAAAAAGTTAAAAAAAAATAAATGATTAAAAGAGAAATAAAACAATGATTGTTATAAATAATTTGCACTATAATATTTTATATTGTTTTAAGAAAGAGAAAATTTGGATAACAATGTCTTTAGCTACTGTGAGAAGATTTCAGATTCCTAAGTTCATGTCTAAGCATCAAGGAAACTCGTTTAGGTAAAACAGACTAGAAAGAGAGATACACTTGAGTTTTGGTTAGTGATGCTTGAAGCTATGAGAACCTCAGTTCTTTAATAATCCCTGACCTAAAGTCAGAATTATTAAATTAATTCTAAAATGAACATATAACCAGTGCAAAAAGACTGCATTCTGTTTGGGCTCAGAACTCAGACCTAATTCTGTGCAGATGGTTCGCAAAAATTAATGTATGCATAACTTCTCTAGCCTCTTACACCTTTTCTGTTTCTCAACAGATGCTACCAAAGGTATAAGTTGATTTTTATCTCATAAACGTTTCAGACCTAGATCATGTCTTTTAATACTACCACCTATTAAGTTGACAATTCTGACAATTCTCAGTGAAGACAAAAAAAGAGAGTTATTAAATCAAGGGTAAAACCATCAGATTTAAAAATAGATTCTTGACACCTTTTTGGCACTAACAGGAAGTCTGAATTTTACAGATAATAATGGTTCAAATATTTTAAAAAGTAACAGTGTTAATTGTGAATTTATTGCAACATTATGCCAACTTATTGCGGTACCATGTAGCTTTATATAACATACAGCTGTGCAGCATAAACAATGCTTGACATTAGTTACATGTAAACCACCGGTCTATATGCATTGTTGGGGAGTAAAAGTGTCGAAATTGCTGCTTCTGTTAAAATGTGACAGACATCAGAGCTGCTGGATAGGAAGTAAGTTAGTCACATTGTTGGAGTGTGTAATTATGTGTCAGTACACCATCATTATATATACAACCTCACTGTCTCTGCAGCACTATAGTGCAGTTGGTATCCGTTGATATCTCTTTTTGTAGCATAAATGAAATATAATGTGAAATATGAATGAGATATGAACTACAAGTTGCATTGAGTTAACTGATAAACTCACTGAGTCACAGCTTGTTTTGTACTTTCAGGTGTTCCTGCTGTTTTTGTCGCAATCTGGGCAATCGTCAGAGCAACACTGGCAGATGCAAGGTAAAAAATATAATTGTGTGGATGTTTTTTAAAGTCACGGTTGCATTTTTTTTGTCTTTATCAAAGTGCAAAGATTATTAAATAATAACCATTTTGTAATCAATGAAACAAGACAACCCCTCTTCATAGAAGAGACAAAAGGCGACGGTACAATTAGAGTCTAATTCTGGTGACATTTGAGTCACCCGTGAAATCCAATTAAACATGGTTAATTTAATATGCAACACAGTTATGAACAAAAGCTGACACACAATGCAACAGGTGGAGGCTTTAGAAATAATTGCTGTGAAAAGATGAAGTTAAATCTAAGTACATCTCCCAGGGTATGTTTTGAGCTACAGTTGATGAAAAGAACATCCTTCCTACTGTTATTTAGAAAGGTGGAATTATTCTGCTGTGGGGATATAAATCATTTTCAAAACCCCTTCCTTCTTCTCTGATTGAAAAAGACACTTTAAATCCGAGACACAATTATGTAAAAAAAAAACATGAAAAGGAAACAGTAAGAACTATAAAACGAAATAAAACAGAAAAGTTCAAACCAGAACCAAATAAAAAAGTAGTGTCACAACGAAATGTAACTAAATTCAAAATATGTAAATTACTATTCTCTTTTTCTGAGTATGTTGTTATTCTATTTCAGTCAAGGTCTGTTATTTAGCTCAAATTCACAACCACAAAGCTCTCCCCACATACTGACAACCCTGGTAAAGATGTACAAGAAGCCTAAAAATAAACCTTTTATTGCAGTAACTCACATCAAAAACAGCATACTTGAAAAAATATTCAGCTGTCATGTTGTTTTTGTTTGAGAATCATGTACAGACAGCATGTATGGATCTCAAAGATAAGTTTAAACAGTTTATAGAAGGTTGCTCAAAGGTTCAGATGAGCCCTCCTGCATTGTTTGATAATTACGATCATTTGGTTTGAATGTACTTGACTTAGAAGTGTGATTTAATTAAATTGACTGCTTTTGCAAAGTGCTATGAGAAAAAGTGATAATTAGAGGGCCTAGTTCTGCCAAATGCTTTGATACATTATGTCTTAAAAGATCCATCTATGGCCAATTTTCAGTGTTCTGGCAAAGGCCACTAGATCTTTGTTTAAAACCTCCTGGTATTTCCATGGCTTTATTATACCGTGTGTCATAACCAAGCTCTTGTGCACTTCGAAGAAAATAGACCTACAGCATAATTTCACCACTGTGTATAGTGTGTGTGTATGCAAGATATATTTGACTTTTCATCCTACCTCAGGGAAATAGAAAGATACATTTTAAAAGAATCACATTTGCCAGTAAATAGAGAAATGTAGAAATGAAAGGTATAAACACATATTGTGGTATAAAAAAAATGTATCCCTGCCCCAATTATGTAGGTTAAGTTATCTTGGAATGAGAATGGTGTTATTGTTTGTCCTACATGTCTCTGTGTTGTTCTGTAATGTAGAAATATCTCTGGTTAACTGGTTATATCTCTCTTATCTTATGATAGCTAGAGATGAGTACCAGGATTAAATAAATAGGAGTAAAAACAGGATAATTTTCTTTGCCCGTTAATTAGATGTATTTAATTAACGTTTTTTTTTCTTTTCACATCTTTATCATGGGTGGCAATATTTCTACCATTTCACGTACAGTTTTAACAATTATATTTTAAGATTTGCTCTTCAACCTGTTTTTTTTTTCTTCTTTTTGCTCCAACATCAGGTGCTGGGAGTTAAGTGCTGGTAATATTAAGTGGATTTACCAGGTACCCATCTTGGCAGCAATAGGGGTAAGTGTGTAATACAAGGATTATGTGCATCCATTTACTGGAAATTTAACTTTCTTTGCTAAAATTAAAATACACCAGGGTAAGTTTGGTATGTAAAAGGAGGGATAGAAAAATTGAGTTCAGAGATGTAATTTGCTTTCCTGCAGCATGCTTTTCCCGTAGGCTGTGAGCTGTAATTTTTGGAATATTGACTTCTCAGAAAAAAAAAGAAAAACTTTTCACTGTTTGATGCTCCATAATAGAAGCCCCTGGGCACAATAAGGCATTATCATTCCTCAAAATGTAGGCTATGGCTCTTTTGCTGCTCAGCAAAGTTTAAAGTGGAATTTCTGCAAGTAGCTAAACTTATGGATCATTTTGTTGGTTTTTTAGTGTCTGATGAACCATTTACTGATTATGAAACACTGCTCTAATGTTAATTTCTTTAGTCTGATTTATTTTTGAGGGTGCAGATCTCATGCAAGCACATAAAGAATAATATAAAATTCTCTGATTAACTCACTGCATGAAGTATTTCTGTGACTCAGAGATGAATAACTGTGACAAGATGAAAGAATAGATACAAATCAACTTGATCAGCATCTTTTCTTCCGTATATATTTAGTGCATTCTGCTTTGTAAATTTAGTGTAGAAATAAGGCTAAAGATAAAAAATTGTTATGCTTTGCAAATCATCGCGGTATTTTTTCTTGATAAAGCTTCAATGGTATTAATAAAGCCATTTGGAACCGAGATAGGTTTCCAATAAGACTATAATTTGTCAGCCCTTATATCGGCTGTTAAATATCTTTCCTTTGCCTTCATGTCTCAAAACAAAAATAAAACGTGCTAATATATTCATGTGGATGTGATTCACACCACACTAACAATTATTATTGAACCAAATTGTACCGAATGTTTTTACTTTCCTTTTCCTTTTACAGTATGTATTTTATAGAAAGTTCCTCTTAACAACAGAAGCTAAAAAAAAACCTTATGAGAATTATAGTTGTCATCATCATCCATAGGTATTTGTACTCAATTTTGTTTAGGGGTTTCCATTGCCCTTTTTGTTAATTTTGCTGGTCATCTTCGTTGTTGTCTTACCAAAAAGTTAATTGTTTTGTTGTTAGGTTTTAAGTTATTTTCGGGGGATGATTGTTCTTGTTAGTTGTAGGCATTTCACTTTTGGTTTGTTGATCGTTCTGTCACTCAGTTCCACTTCCTTTGTGTTACTTCATCTCCCTCCTCCAGTCTCTCTACCCATAGTCTGCCGCAGCTGTTCCACATCCCCTCTGAGCTAAACTATTTTATGAAAATTTTCATAGGTTCTCCTTGTTTTTGTGAATTTAGTTAATTTTCCTCGTCTCTAGTCTCTCCTTTGTGGTTGTATTAAAAACTATATTGACTGCATGTTTATAAAATATGCTGACATCTAATGTAATAATGAATAATTCAAGATGTTATCAAATGAGTTATTAAGTCACAGTGTAACAGGAAAATGTATGAGTCACCTTCTAAATTTTTAAAGAATGAATGACTTAAGTTCTAGTAGACACATACTGTTGCTGTGTGCCACATCTGAATACCAGACCCAGCTTCTGCTTCTACTGCATATTTCAAATAAAATTCAATTCAAAAATACATTATTTATCCCAAAGAGAAATTAAATAAACCAGTCTCTGTCTGAAGGTAGTGGCCTTGCAATTAAGACAGCATTTCTGAGAGTCATTCTTTATATGTATACCTGTCTGAAATTGGTTCTAGAAATACCTCATGCATACTTTGTGCTGTGAATGTAGAAATACAATGTGGTACAAAAAGAATTTTAAGCTTTATTCCTCCTAACTCTGTCACATTTGGCCAAACCAACAAAGAAATTAGACACTCTAATTACCCAGGTATTCTTACTAAAGCAAACTAGGAACAGTCAACTGATCCTGATCTCCTCCTCCATCATCTGCTGAGGTAACAGCATCAGAGCAAATGACTTAAAACAAAAAGCTCAACAAGCTAATAAAGAAGGCTGGCTCTGTTATAGGAACTCCTCTGGAACCTCTGGAGATTTTTTTCACAAAGAGGAATTATTTATAAAGTGTAGAACAACCACGAAAACAGTGAGCATACACTACAGAAGACTGTTTAACAACAATAGAGTAAGAGGCTTCTCCAGATCTGGTGAAAGACAGACCTGTACAGATCCTTCCTGTCTACAGCTCTCAACTTCAACTGATTAAGAAAAGAAAACATACTAGTAACAATGTTGATCTTCCTCTTTACGAAAGTTGGATCAAAGAATTACCAAATATCCTAAGTGATGACGTCAACCAGTGACATATAGTGACAGCAATTATTTTGGAGATGGCATTAGGCCCTATTGCTTCCAGGTTTCATGCCCCTTAAGGCAACTGACAACACTGCACTGTTGCAAAATTAAACAATCCTTTGTGGTGTTTTGGAATCTGATATCTGAGAAGTCAGAGTTACTTGGCAAGGCCACATTCACCCCTCTAGATTAAAGCCAAAAATATGTCTGATCAATTAAGCTTCATATGTGTTTTCTTGGCTAACAACAAATTGTACCTCAGTTAATTTTCTTCTTGAAGAGGAGCCCAGTCTGCCATAAGGCGGTAGGCCTACACTTGACTCATTTAGTGTCAGATCGGACCCTGTCGTGTTACATACGTTTGTTTTTTTAGACGATCAGCACATATAGAGGATTGATAAGCACCAAAATAAATATATCTTTTAAAACAACATACTAAATCTACATATATTTTTGCTTTGCTTCCAGAGAAAATTACAAATAGATAGAAGAGCATTTTTCTTAATTAATACATATTGATGTATTTATTTAAAATGTCATAAAGAATCTTTCATCATACTTTATCTTACTATTAGGACTACTTCTCACGAAAAAAACCCAACAAAAAATGAGATAATAAAAAAAGAAATTACAGATCGCACAGTGTTGAAAGGCCACATCTAACTTGTGGTGTCGCAGCATTCATGTATAATTAAGCTGCCAAAAAGCAGCAACTGGAAAAATCTCCTGCTGATTGTAATCAGCAACTACATTTTTTTGGGGGGGGGACCTTTTTGTTACTTGATTTAACTATTTATTTTCTGAAGATTCATGAATGTAAGTGCTCTGGAATTGAACCGTATTTCTCAATCAAAATGTGTGTAAGTAGTATTTTCGTATTTATACTGAATATTTTTGTGAGATACACCAAAGTGTAAACAATATTGGGTGAAAGGCTACAGGGTAGCATAGTGGTGTAACTGTAAGCATGATCCCCCAACAGCACTTAGAAAATCAAAGCACATTTTTTGCTTCAGATAGAGTGACAAAAATGGTACATTTTGTCCCCTGTGCTTGAATCTTTTCCTCTCCCTCTCCAGTTTCCTCACACAGATCAAAAACTGTCACATGGAATTCTTTGGGGATTGTAAATTGGCCATGGCATGGATGGCTGACACATTTTATACGGTTTACCATTTATCCCTTCACACATACTCTTTTAGTTCTTCTGTATGTGTAGACATTATTTGCACATTATCTTCAGGGCTTAGTGTCTTGCCCAAGGACAGTTGAATATATAAAATAACTGGTTACTGAACTGCTGATCTTCCTATTGAAGGATATTTGGAGCTGGTTATCCACAGCCGAGACAGAATGGTGCAAAAAGGAGGAAGATATTTGGTGCTTAACCGACTGAGGGATGTTGCTGCTGAAATGTTTAAATGGAAGATAAAACATCTTACTGTGAATGAAGCTCTACCAAATTCAGTTTTCTCTGCATGCATGGTTAATTAGGAGACACATACAGTAGTTAAAATGTAAACTCTCAATACAGGCTCAACTTATTAGATGAGAATTAGGAAGCAGGGTTGTCTGTATAGGGTTTTAATTTTTTTTAACAACAAACACCTCCAGGAAGTTGTTTACTTACAACCTGTTCCTTACTTCTACAGAATATGCTAAACAGTTGATTTATTGCTCATCCACCGTGTATCCATCTTCATCTGCTTATCTGTGATAGGGTCAAAAAGGCACCCGTTTCAGCAGAACAACTCACACACCCTTGCTTTAAAGGTTTTCACTGATCAGATCTGTTGTTCTTCAGAAAGATTTTGCATTATTTTTTTATTTATATAACGCCTTTTTCACAACAAATATATACAGAAAAATAAGTCAATTCTATCAAGTTATATAGTCAAATTCTAAGTCCAAAAAAGCTTCTTTACAACTGATCTTAGTTACCAGAAAATGCAGCCCAGTGATTCAAAAAGATTAATAGATTTTCTATCTAAGGGAACCTAGAAAGTTGTTACAAGCAATTGACCTGCGGCATTGATTCCCCCTGGAGCGAGTGGACAGTTGTTTGCATTGTAATGTTGATTTTACAACAATCTCTCGCATTGAGCCAGCGCGTATAGTTGCGATAGCAGAGAGGAAAACTCTACTTTAACAGGAAGAAACATCCTGCCAATATGAGTGGCCATCTGCCACAATTGATTGGGCGGTTTGATAAGACAGAAAACTCTCAAAAAACACACAAGCACTGATCCAGGAAAACAAATGGAATGGTAAAAAGAAGGTATTGGCTTCTTAGGTGCCTCATCTTGAAGATAAAAACAGCTACATTGATAAGCACTAAAAATGTGTGATTCTACCTTAATAATGTTTAAGCAGACTTCAACAGACATCTGTATACAATATGTTATTTGATGTCAGTTTGAATTCCACTACCCCAGATATTATATATTTAACCTTATAAACACAATATGTATCATACAAAGGCACCAACATAATAAACTGAAGAGGTACTCAGAAATCATGTGACAGAAATAATATATAAACCTCTACATCTAATGCTGCTCTATACAAACACACTTTCACCAATGATTAATAGTTACTCAGTTTGGACCCAAATGTTTGGAGTAGCTGACATGGCAGAGGAGTGAGGCTTAGCTTCTAAATAAGTCGGTTAATGATTATTTTTGGGATATAACTGTCCTTTTTTAGGAAGTCAATGAAATAATTCCACATTTACTAAAGTAATTGGATGCACTTTCAGATGTTCTTCACAAATCTCTTCATAGATGTGACACTGTTGCTGGTGCTTATCTTGAGCAGTCATTAAGTTTGCCCTGGTCAGTCCATCACAGGGCAACGCAACATGCAAACACACCCAAAGGAAATTTTATGAAACGTGTACATGTTTTTGACTGTGTGAGAACGCATGAGTACCATGGGGCAAACATGCAAACTGTATGTGGACATGCCCCAGTAAAGATTCAAAGCCCAGAGCTTGTTGCAGATCAGCTGCTAACTGCAGTACTGAGTACATAATCGATTAGATAGTTAATTCAAAGTTGATGAACTGATTAGGAAGCAGTGATTAACTAGTCTTTATTTAATATGGGAGAGGGTGACATCATCACAAAATGTATCGTACACTATAGTGCAGGAACTTAAAGAAAATCCTTTTCATTCTAAAGCAATTAATTGCATTTTTGAGGTGTATTATAAAGAGCATGTAGTACATAGATGTTTTAGGTGCATTTAACAAAATGCACTTTAAACAGTAGTCCTTAATAATAGAAATGTTTTATGCTCATCTTTGTACTTCAGAGTATCTTATTAGCTCCATATTTAAAAATATGATCATAGTTTGATGAATATGAAAAGGCTCATAATAAATAAAAAGTAAAAAGAAAGACACCCAAAGAAATTACAATGCAGTCAATGTCAGATTTGTTAGAACTCACTATGCAGTCTAATGTTATCAGTTTCATTTTGTGTGCAAGAAAAACCATAGATAGATGCCGGAATCAGTGTTGCTAAATCATTCATAACAAAGGTTTGTTTTAATCTGCAAATTTTAACATAATCTCTCATTAAAGAAAATTCCAATCCAGCAGCCTCTTTCAATAAACTTCTTTGAATGCCAGGGTTCACTGTAGCCTTGCATGAAGTTGTTTGTTTTATAATTATTCCACACTAATAAAATAATAGGTCAGATAATTCATTAAAAAATTAACTAACTAATTAACATTTCGCTTAATGACAATTACATGTAAAACCTCTGTACAAAACTTACCCTCAGGAACCACTGAATGTTTGGCTTTGATTTTTAGTCAGTGACAGAATATTTTGTTTTACTCTTTTTTTCCCAACAGCATAACTTATATCTACAGTGTATGTCAGATCTGAGCCTTTAGTTTCAGAAATCACAAGAATTAATTTGCATTTCTTTTCTTTTATTTTCTTTTAATTTTCACAATCTCAAAATAACACTGATGGTAATGAGCAGCGGCTGAGTAGAAAATGCATTTCATCAGCTTGTATGATTAACCGCCTTAAACTGACAAGTATTTGTTAAAGGTGAAGCTTCTTCATGTACTGAATTAGAAAGTAGTTATAGATAGTTATTGTGGTATATAATCTTCACAGTGAAAGAGATTTGTTTGACCCTCTTATGATTTACATAATAACACTTTTCTTAAAAAAAATCATCAAGAAATCTAATCAGTGTCTTATTCTTTATGTCTTTCACATTTACATTTTTTCCCTCTTTTTCAGCTTAACTTTATTTTGTTTGTTAACATTGTGAGAGTGCTGGCCACAAAGATCCGAGAGACAAACGCAGGGAGATATGATACCAGGAAACAGTACAGGTTTGTATTAAATTGATCTTAAAATATTGGCAAATAATTTCAGCTCTGTGTAGTTTGTTCTAACATTGTGCTATTTCTATGAGGCATTTGATGTACTTACATAATATGCTGTTTAAATCACCAGTTCCTTTATAGGGGTATGAAGCTTGACATTTCACTGTTGCAGTTTGTCTTGTTTTTATGGTTGGAAACAAATGTTAAAATGTTAAAGCCTTTGTTGTTGTTATCAAGAGTTAATATTGTTATTTTCTCAACACTTTTTCTACCTGGTACCTAATTTTGTGAATGAAAGAGCCACATGGAGATTTTTAAACTAAATGATACTTTTTGAAAAACCTTTTTTTATCATGAGCTCGGTATAAGCACATATTAATCACTCACCTCATTATTAGTGAACAAAACTTTATATATTCTCTAAGGAACAAACCTTTGCTAATCTATGCAATAAGCAGCAACATTTTCCATCTGACTCAATGTTTGCCTGAATCTGAATTGATTGTGTATGTTTCTCTGTTAAGCTTTATTATAAACACTTCAATTCAAACAATTCAAACATTCAAAATGCAAACACTGAAATTTCAACCACTGTAAATTTACACATTTAAAGTTGATCATTGACAATCCAAACATTGACATTTCATACTCTCCTCTAAAAAAGTAATAAACAGATGATACTGTTATTTTTTTAACTTGGCATCAGCCAAATTGATATGTGTAATCCATTCTGAATTATTCATGGCATCGATCTGGGAATATTTCTGTAGAAGGTGTTTGCAAAGGGGAGGGACATAAAGAACAATTCTTAGAGCTGATTGGATACCAGCCTTCCATGCCAGATTTTCAGCCAATCACAGCAGCAGTAGCAGCTGAGTCATACACTTTACTTTATTCCATTGGTCTGAACTATTTTGGTACCATGGCTAAAAATATCTCCTAGCTCCTGGCAAGATGTGTCTTCGGGAGTTTCTGAATTCACTAAATTCATCTTGCTTGCAAGGTGACTTATTTGCAGCTACGGCACTTCTCAATGAGAGATGATGCAAACACTGAAATTCTCATTCGCTACTGCTGCTGTGATTGGCTAAAAAAAAAAAAATAACAGTATCATCATCAGTTTATTGCTTTTTTAGAGGAGAGTATGAAGTGTCAGTGTTCAGATTTTCAATGATTGACTTAAAATGTTTAAACTTACAGTGTTTGAAATTTCAGTGTTTTCATTTCGAATGTTTATATTTTCAATCTTTGAAATTTCATTGTCTAATTTTTCAATGCCAAATCTTACATTTGATGTCAGTCTTACAAGAGTTAGTACTCTTTCCCTGTTAACCTTTTTAATTGGAGCAGGTAACAAAGGTAAATAATACCCAATAACATAAGTAATTATAAACCACTACCAGCTACAGCATACATGTTGTTTATGTCAAGATTTGTTTCTCAGCCGAAGTGATGAATAATATGAGTTGCTGAATTAAAAACACCAAAAAGTAAAAGTGGCTGGAGTTACAAACAATATATGGACTCTCTTTCAGACAAACTATCAGACTAATTTGTTTCTGTGCATAATTAATTTCTGAATGAGAGCAGCTGTTTGGGAAATGTGGCCAGAATAAAATACATGATGTGAGCAAAGGGAACAGAAGAGAATTAAATAGATGTAAATAAGCTAACATATGTGGTGTGAGCTCATCTGGGGTTCACTTTCAACTGCGTAACCTCTATTGTATGTCTTCTCGTCTTTCTCTGGGCCTGTTCCCTGTCAAAAATTGGTTTGAATCTCTTCACATTTTTTGCATAATGTGGAGTTTGTGTAAAATAAAGTGAACTGGTTTACTTTCTTGTGTGGATGGGGAACCAATGTTCAGTGTTTAATGTTATAGGAATCTTATCATTAAAGGGTTTGGTTATTTTTTCAATATGTACCATACCAACTGCAAGTCTTCACTAATCTCTTTGCTCGATCATGTGGAACAGTTATTTAATGACATGGTAGCAAGGAGAGTGAGACTTTAGTTCATGAATATTTAAAGTCAGATTTGCAAGGTACATATTTTTGTATGTGTTTTCAAACTCAGTATATTTTCAAAACTTTTTGCAATGCTAGGTAAGTTGAATGAATCTCACCAGATATACTTTTTGCCAAACACTGTTTCACACTATGCACAAAAAGCACAACAAGCTAGAGACATACTGTGCTCATGGGTGCCTAATTAAATCATGAAGTGGGAAAAGCAAAGTCTGATGTATTAAGAAGATATATATATTTACCCCATGGGCCAACAAAGCTGTTGTCTGATTAAAGGAATATAGATTCAATGTACTATTTCTAGGCTGTATATGCTAGCATTGTTACTTTCCAGCAAGATCCTCAGTTTGATGATGGTCCAGGCTTTTTTGTGTGAGGTTTGCATGTTTTCCCTGTGGTTGCATGGGTTTTCTCTAGATGCTTTAGGTTCTTCACATTGTCCAAAAATAATAGGGGCAGGGCCTTTTTATGTAGCCATCGACTCCCAACCAATTGTAGGCCTGCTGTAAAAAGCCCTAGCTCCCTTCCATGTTGCAATCAACCTGCTAACAATCGGCATTTGGCTCCCTTCCCATCGGGAAAAACAGCTAGGTCTGATCCTGATGCTTCAAAGTGGTGTGTCCTTTGTCCCCCTGCGTGTCTGGTAACAAAATAATGCTGGCTTAGCATTGATGATGTCATCAGAAATTAGGAAAGTAAACAATGGAGAGCAACATGGAAGGGAGCTAGGTCAGTGAAAGTGTGCTTTATTGTTTGGTTCCTTTGTCTGAAGCCCTCTTAGCATTGCTGCGCCATGTTTGTCAAATCCAAGCAGAGTTGATTCAGCTTCTCAGAGAAAATTGCACTATGATCTTGCGTTTTGTTTTATTTATAATTTTTCAGCCTTTGCTTTTCATATTCAGCCTCAGTTATACCTTAGTTGTAAGATTCCTTGTGGTTTTTTTTTTCATTTACTAAGTTTGTAGTTCCTGGTCCACAAAGAGAGAATTCGAATCCCCTGGTTAATTTTCATGAACTCAGAGACCCCATATATGATGACAAAAAATAGTAGACATAATAGTTTTGGTGCTATAGTGTGTGTATTCTAGAAACACAACAAGCATAACACACCACACATGCACCAATGTCATTCAGATGTCAGACATGAAATTTTGCAAATCCTCCAGAGATCAACTATGAGCTCAAAGTAAATAAACACAACCAATAAGGAAGAAGCAATGGCAATTATTTGAGGACTAATTTCAACAGAGAAAGAAGAGTACCAAAACAAAAGGGGGAGTCAGGGGGGGAGCAAAGGCTCCACTTTCAACACCACACAATGCCTTACAACAGGGGTGTCAAAGTGGTTCCAGAAAGGGCCGTGTGGCTGCTGGTTTTCTTTCCTACCAAGCCCCCAGACCAC
>JAUZNJ010032726.1:0-13536 GCA_034780135.1 Jordanella pulchra | reverse complement strand
AAGAAAGAAAGAAAGAAAGAAAGAAAGAAAGAAAGAAAGAAAGAAAGAAAGAAAGAAAGAAAGAAAAAGAAACAGAAAAGGTTAGATCAAGGTGAACAGATCGAGTTAAAGAAATCAAACTATTGTAACTGAGGTCCATGAAGACTTCTAAAAAATATTTATGTATGTTTTATGATAATTTTTTTTTGCTTTGGAAATCTGGCTGACACAGATCTAATGTGACAGAAAGCATTCCAGTTTTTCATAGATGCGGTCAAACAATTTGAGACTGATAGCAGATTGGCTTTGGATCTTCTTGTCCATAGTTTCTGTAGAACACTTATGGTTAAATAGAAAGCCTTTATAAAGTCTAAAGATTCACCGAGGAACAAAGCCAGCTATGAGGAACAACTCAATCATCCTGTGACTTCCTATTCCTCAGCCAATAGGAGCCGAGCATTCAAATTCTGACATATATTGATATAACTTTAAACTTGTAATTACATTTATTGAGAGTGGCTTCACTTTTTATTTCAATTTGAAGGTTTCTAAATAGCAAATATAATACTAAAACAGGATGGAAATCCAGTGCTAAAGACAGGAATGAACAGTCATAAAAAAAAAGGTCTATCTACTAGTATTATCTATAAAAGAATGTGAAGTGAATGACATGTTGGCCTGACAATGAACATATCTGATAATAGTGTGAGTCAGAGGAACACCACTAAAAGACATGCTTGCTGGTTGCCTCCCAGAACAGTTTACTGGTTCCATACTAGCTCATTCTTTTTCATTACTTTTGGTTACTTGTTTTAAAATGTTGAGTTGTCTGTAAATAGTTTTTGTTCTTCATAAATATTAATGTGCTATTATGTAATGATTCTTTAATAATCAAAAGTCCTCAGTGTACCCAGCCCAGTGTTTGGGCCAATGGGGGAACACCTTGTAAGAGTATAATTTGAATGATGTCTTTATAATTGCTCTAAGACAACATTTAATTTGTTGGTTTGCTCACAAACAAATATTGATATGGTTAAATTTACAACTTAAAAGCAATAAGGCTTGGAAAATTCTGATTTTTTTAAGTAAAATTGCAGATGAACTTACACTTTTGGATGAGAGGCAACCTTAGAAATGAAGAGTCTACAGATACATCACAGTTGACCGGATTCAGGATTCACAGTAGCATTTGTGTTTTCTGTTATTTATAAAAAGAAACCCCCCTAACAAGTTATGGGTTTACTTTACATGGACACACTTTCCTGTAGGATAATTATATGCTAAAAATTATAAAATAATAATATAGTTTCTCATTTTGACAATTGGTAATCAATATCAAAAAGGATACAAGCGCATGCCTTAAATATCACTATGTAATTAATCTATACATGAGTTTTATTTTTTTCTTTAAAGACAGGTGTAATAATTCAGAATCAATTGTTAGAAAAGATTTCCAGGTCATCTGTGCTTTTCAGAGTTAAAAAATAAAAACTTTAAGAAAACGAACTGGTTGTTTATTGTACTATAAAAATTAATACTCACTTGCACTTGCTCTTCTTTCAGCCTATTATGAACATGCACATTAATGATTACACACATGGTTACCAGCAGTGACACAGATATGGTCCTGCATTCTGGTTATAAGGCTAATTTTTTTTAAAATATCTGGATTTAACCCCTTATAGGTTGCTCGTTTATATCTAGTAGTTCTAATTCAGTTGGAAATTCAAATAAAAGGCTTAAAATGACTTAAAATGCACCACAATGTAATTTATCCTAATATTTAATACATAATATGGTTTACAAAATATGACAAAAAGTAAATTAGCATTTTAATTAATACAGCCAGCATGTTTTGAAGGCTTAAAGCCAATGATAGATTATGTTATTTGTATAGCATTTTAAGATTAAAAACATATGGGAATGGGAAGTGTTTAGGATAAACGGCTACTTAGCATAATTAAAAATGTGTTTAGGGCTTGCCAAAAACTTCTGAGATTTTTTCCTGAAAAGGAAACACGTTGTTATAGGATCAAAATGTGTTTTTTAAAGCCTTTTCATCTCTAACAGCAGAGGGCGGGATTTACAGATCGGCCCTCTGCCGCCCTCTTGTGGAGAAATGGTACACAGCATCAACGTGGCTTGATTTTTATTTTAACCAGTTATAAGTATGGTGCAAGAATTAGACTAATCTGAATGTATTAACTTTACAGTTTTTACAGTTTGTAATACTGAAAATTAGCAATATAAAAATAAGATGCTAGCCTAGATCTATATTTAACTGGCTGTAAACACATAAAGTTAAACTTAAAGCTGTATCCTTCAGCCAACAGTGAACAAGTTTTACTCTGGTTATAAATTTTATAATAAAAAGAAAAAAAAAATATTTATTTAAACCTATAATAAACTGTATAAAATATTAAATTGACCAATTCAAAATGTTAAATACTTTAAACAAATGACCAACACTTAACATCTAAAAAATGATTAAAAAAATATATTTGAATGGAAATTTTTGTGCATATTCAATTAATTACTTTTTTCTTCACAAGAATTCCTTTTTAAAATGTATAAAATATATTTTAATGGAAATTTTTGTGCATATTCAATTAATTACTTTTTTCTTCACAAGAATTCCTTTTTAAAATGTTCCTGCCCACATCAACATCAAATTAAAAAAAATGCTTAATGCTTGCCTTTTTGTTTGTTCTTTTTATTAACTTATATTTCCCTGTGTAATTTTTCCCTTATTATATGCGTTTCTTTCTTATTATTCTTAATTTCGTATTCCCATTTTTGCTGGTGTAACATCTAAAATCTGTATGAGTTATTTATCAGGATATATGCAAATGAAACGTTGAATAATTTTACACAAATCAGCAAACTTAGCACAAGGCTTAGAAGGACACGCAGCTTTATTAGTGATGGTTTTACACTGATGTTTACATACAGTAAGAATATATATATTTTCAGCATTGCCATTTCTATGTAAACTTTGGTTAACAAACAACCAAACTTCACAACAAAACCCCACCCAGTTGTATAAGACCGGCCTCATTGGGCCGTGCGTCTGTAAATCCCTTCCCTCTTCAATCGGCTCTTCCCATTGGACGACGGTGACGACAATCCTGAAACGTGCTTCCGCCCACCGAGCGGATCAAGTTTGAATGAACAGCAGCAGGCTGCTCCTGAGGTGGTAGTTGCATTTGCAGTAATTATTAAAAGTGTGTATCGTATCCTCTGAGTGCCGATCAAGGATGGACATGAAGAAAAGAATTCATTTGGAGCTGCGGAACCGCACTCCGTCAGATGTAAGTTGGCCGCGCATCTCCCCCTGTGATGTTTTCACGCTGCCTAATGGAGAATGTTTCGTGTGATGTCTTGGCGTGGGGAGGGGGATACAAAGTTTCCTCCAAGTTAAACGATGATAGAGACGCAGGGGTCACATTGTTGCTTTTAAGCTTGGTGTTTACACTCGGCAGGTCCGTTGCTTCCAACTTTCTGCGCCGCTCCAACATTTTCACAATGCAGCACAGTTTTTATAAACACGGCGAGCAGAAGCCATATTTGTAACTTTACGTTTACGAGCCAGGTTTTGGTTAACACTCTGTGTTATTCTTATTTACTGACTGTTTAATGTGTTATCTGTGCGTCTCACGGGTAAACTCCTCTATCTGAATATTTTAGATCGTGCACTTGGCGGGTTGCGGATGCGCACACTGGAAGACATAGAATTATCAAATGATGCATAAAGACATAACCTTTAGTAATTGTTATATTGCTGAAACCGCCCGTGTGAAACGGTTTATTTCTGCATGGAGTGCATTAAAACCTTGAGCTTACGCTGTTTGAGCCTGCGGAGCGTGCAGCCTCCACTGGAGCCTCAACAGTGCGCACAGATGGCCGAAATAACACGCCGTCGGTACGGACCGTCAGCAACCGCCAGGCTGGGCAAACACAAGCCGGGTGGAAACACAAACAAGCCCGGAGTCGGTGTGAACCTCTGTGGGAGGAATCATCCCGACCTTTTATTGGGGACAATCAGTCGAAAATAGGCTCTCCAGCAGCGTTGTTATTGTTGCTCCAGTTTTCCAGAACTAGGACAAGCCGCCATTTTACCTAGAAACAAAGGCATTTCGAAACACACTGAAACTCCTTCCTTTCGACACGAACGACGGACGGTTTATCATACCTTCATCTATTAGTGGTCTACACTCGTCGTTAGTCCCGACCGACAATGCTTTAGGTGAAGCAACAATGAAACGTTTGCCTGGCGGATATCTAATCGGCTTTAGCGGCCCCTCCTACTCACGAATGACCCTGTGCACGACTCGTAGGTCTGCTCCTCTCCCACCGCTTTCTTTTCTCTAAATCCACATCTACGACGCTTAAAAACTAAACACGTGGTTCTCAATGTTCTACTGCTCAACCAACAACCCGTTTAACAACGTCAAACGCATTTCTTTTGCTTATTTTTCGTAAAAGGATATATAAATGTATTATTATTTACGTAATGGAGCCAAGACATCGCGATATTTAGAACGGTGAGAAATGTTCTGACCGCTGAATGTTGTTGGTGGACAGAGACACGTTCAGGGACCGAATAAAATGTCAGATAACTGCACACCGAGGACTGTACATGTATTTATTTTTTTCATTTTTACATCATAAGGTCAAATACAGTAAACTTGAGTGTAAATGTGCGGTTTGTACTTTCATTTTATCCTCAGCCAAATGTAGCCACACCCTGTGTTTATCTTTCCTTTCAAGGACCATGATGGTACTTTATCAACTTTATGACAGAGCTTTGCATTTGCTTGCTATGCTATTTGAATGAAGGTTGTATCTGGTAAATCGTCCCCAAGTAACATGCTGTATAAAACAACGTATAGCTAAACAGAGTTAATAAATGTGTGGTGTACATTGAAATAGCTTGTTGTACAGCTTGAAAAAAATAAAAAAAAAACAGAATGTTCTCACGCCTGAGAGACCTCACGGTTTTTTCACTCTAATTAGATTAAATAGGTTGTCATAAACCAGTCGCAAAAGGCAAAATTGGGTATATTATGTATAAGTATGCTTGGGTATATTATATATAACTATGCTTGAAATGCATTGTCATCTCTATTTAATCTGTATGCACATTTGATTAAGGTTTTATAACAAGTTCCAACCCAATATGTTGTGCTGCAGGTCAAAGAACTGGTGCTGGACAACTGTCGTTCAAACGAAGGCAAGATTGAGGGCCTAACAGATGAGTTTGAGGAGCTTGAATTTCTAAGCACAATCAACGTTGGTCTGACGACAGTTGCTCACCTGCCAAAGCTAAAGAAACTCAAAAAGGTGGGAGTTTTTTTATTATTTTTATTAAACCAGTGTAAAACATCAGACTGTACCATTCTTGTATGTTTTGACGGTTTCTAATTGGTCAACAGCTTGAACTCAGCGATAACCGTATCTCAGGAGGGCTAGAAGTTCTGGCGGATAAGTGTCCGAACCTCACACATCTGAACCTCAGCGGCAACAAGATCAAAGACCTCAGCACAATAGAACCATTGGTGAGTTACTCCATCACATACCTAGACTGATTTAATTTCAGACAGTGAGGGAAAAAGTATGCATATTTAATGTCTGTAAGACAACTAGTTTTAACAGTTTCCAGCCAGCTGAATGGCAGTGGGTAGCAACGGGAAGAGGGGGTGCAGAGGTTTACTATTTTTATTTTTTTTAAACCTCTACACCAACATTTGTAAAAGGGTTTTCGACTTAAGTGCACACAGTAAGGTTCAATGTTAAACACATCTGTGCTGGAAACAGCTGCCTGTCTGGCAGCGAACTTTATACAGGATTAGGAATTTAAGAGGGTGCAAAGGAAATGGTGGGCTAAGAAGCTTGCAGAAATGTTAATTCAACCATTTATTTTCTGTTGGCAGAAAGAATTGGGGTCCCTGAAAAGTCTAGATCTGTTTAACTGTGAAGTAACAAATCTGAACGAGTACAGAGACAACGTGTTCAAGCTCCTACCGCAGCTCACGTACCTGGACGGCTACGACAAAGACGACAAAGAGGCTCCTGATTCCGACACTGAGGTTTACGCCGAGGGTTTGGATGATGAAGAGGAAGATGAAGATGGTAGGTGTGAAGCTGCATAAGTGCCATCGAGTGCAGCACAGTTTAAGTTTCTAATTTTAACTTTTGAACATTTGGGAAATGCGTTGATGCCAACTGCTTTTACCCACATGTAGATGAGGAAGAGTACGATGAAGATGCTCCACCTGGAGACGAGGAAGATGAAGAAGGAGAGGATGATGAAGAGGAGAATGAAGAAGAGGAGGAAGAGGACCTGAGTGGGGAGGTCGGCAACAATAAATACAATTTTTATTCTGTGTGTATATTTTGATAGATTGCGTTCACCACCCTTTGTCTTTAAATGAAGGAGGAAGAAGAGGAAGACTTGAATGACAGAGAGGTTTACGATGAAGACGATGAAGGTGAGTACTTATGGTGGCCGACCATAAACTTGAATTAACCCTATAGATTCTGTCAGAATCAGAGGAATGTGTTTGCATTGCTTTGGTTCTGAGAACAAAAACAGGACTGAGTTTTGAAAAATCTTTCTTCCTAAATGTTCCCATGCTAATTTCATCAGAAGAAAAACATTTCACAAAGTAATCAGGGCATTTATTTCTAGTTTTACCAATTATTTGATCAGCAAAATTCACTCAGGGATTAAAGTTAAAATACCCAGCCTTAGTGGTGGAAATGGAGTGAAATGTTAACACTTTGAAAGGTCATGTGATGAGGTTGGCAGTTTGAAAACGCCCATTTTCCTATGGCGGTAGGCTTTTTCATCAGAAGTGGCAATTTTGTGTTTTTTTTTGTTTTTTTTTCTCCCTATTTGTCTTGATGTTTTAACTGGTTGGAGAAAGATGAGGGACAAACGGCCCCTGTGGCCTCGTGCAGATACACGAAGGAAGGATATTAAAATAGTAGAGGGACGATGATGTATAATGAACCACTGAAGGATTATCTGGTGACATTAAGTCACTGTTCTGACTGACTTGTGGTGGTTTGGGTAACTGCCAGGTAGCTCATAAATGCTACCTCTGATGCCTACATTAAACCCTGCTATAATGTGAATGCCCTTTTTTGTCATATTATTAACAATAAGACGACGGCACCGATTTGAGAGAAAGAGAAATCCAGCTGATTTTGTGATTCCTGCCTGTTTTTTTTTTTTTTTTGTTTGTTTTTTTTTTCGCAGAAGAAGAGCGAGGTCAGAAGAGAAAACGGGACCTGGATGAAGAAGGGGAGGAGGATGAAGATGACTGAGAGTCTGATGGAAGCTAAATTGTGATCTGTTTTAAACTTGTATCTTCTGGTCACTTCCTTACAAACCCACAAATCTTTTCCCTTGGTTTAATATTGCAGTAGGAGTGTTTTGTTTTGTTTGTTTGTTTGTTTTATTATTTGATTATTGGCCAGTCAGGTTGACGGGGTGACTCCCTGTTCTTCTTATAACCCCCTTGCTCCAGTCTCAATAGTCCACTTTTACCTGCTTTGTGGACACTTTTTGTTGACTTTTTTGTAATATTAAACAATAGCAGAGATTAAACCTTTTTGAAAATAAAAAAAATCGTTTTGTTTTCTCACTATTTATGTAAAACAAGATAGAGATAAGTTATGCATTTTAAAAGGCTTCCCCTTCAAAAACAAAATGGAAAAAAAGAATGCATGTCTTCTACATTTTAAAGTCAACTACTGGATTTCATGTATGGCTGTTCTCTCCTCGTCTTAGATTTATTGTTTTGCATCATCTTTTTGTTTTTGTCCTTATAATGTAAGTTATGTATTTGTAGTGTCACCAGTAAGCCAATACTCTCTGCAGTCCTGGTGTGAAACCTTTTGTCTGAACATGCACAGTGTGACCCTGGCAGGGCTTTTTTAAATGAAAAAAAAAAAAAACAAACAAATTATGGCACCAACATGTCTGCCTTTGTCAAAGCCGCTTCTCCTCCCTCAGCTTTGATAGTTCGGAAATTACGTGTTCTTGTAAATAATGACCAAATCTATTTTTTTGTATTCTCTTTGACGACGGCAGACATTGAACAGACAACCGAGTTAAACTATGAATTGTAATAAGATATTAAATATGTATGCTGCTTTATCTAAAATACGCAGTGTGAAATTTCTTGGATTTGAACTTTGTATGCATAATCTTTCCATTAAAAGACAATGTTTGACATCAGAACTTTTTTTTTCTTTACCCTTTTTTTTCTGTTGTTTTAGTTTTCAAAGACGACTGTGTTTGAGCTGTCGGCAATTAGTGTAGAGAAGTAATCGGTGTTAATTGAAAGTTACAGTTGCACTCTGTATGCATTTAAATGTCATTTCAAAGTGTAAATATATTGGAACACAGTAAATGATTTGGACTTTGTTTGCTCTTGCAAATGCAATGGTCAAATTGCCCTACCTCTGAAATATTTCATTCAGATAAATTCAGTGTCATCAAATTTTGGTTTTCTTTTCTCTCCCACTCACTTCAATAAATCCTTTTTATATAATTTGTTTGGAGTTTGTGCTTCTTTTGATAAAACATGATAAAAGTACAGTCAAGTCTGGATGATGATCCTGCAGTCTGTCAATATGAAATATGCTTTCAGAATAATCCAGGTCTTCAAGTATGAACTGAATTTTTTCCTATGAGACTGTATGACAAAACAAATTTCCTAAAGAAGCAAAGGGTTTTTTGTTATAAGTTAAAGATTAAAGTAACTTATGTAACGTAATAGTCTATTCAAACATTACAATGCTTTTTCACATTGTAGATGTGTTAAACTGCAATCAGGACCCAAAAACATAAGATAAAAAGATCTTTACTTGTTTATAAAGTTAAGTCTTTTGCCAAGCTTCCATACTATCATATATTACCAGAGGTAGTTAGTAACTAGCTATATTGATACAGCTATACTTACTTAAGTAACTTAAAAAAAAATAACCTTTCAGCAGTAGTTGTACTCTACCACATTTTTTTAACGTAAGTAATGTGCATATCGCTGCTCTTATCTGAGCAAACTTCCACCCACCACAGGTTACTTCTGAAATATGGTGAATGTGCAGTAAATGGTAGATATCTGGGTGGAAGTTCTTTATCCTTTCCTATATGGATAACCTGCTGTAAAGATTTTATTAAATAAGTCAACAATGGAAAAAAAGTTAAGAAAGAGATGAGCAGGTAAATACAATGATCTGCCAATGCAATGAGTATTTTTTTCCTTTAAAATAATAGATATGTGCTGGAAATAAGATAATAGAGTTATTCTTATTTTAAATAATCCCATTCGATTGGTGAATTATCTGATCAAATCAAGGGAACATATATTAATTTCAGGAAGAAATTGATTTGTATTTAAATGTTTGTAGTGTAAATCAGATTTAATGATGCAGAAATTAGTATTTGAGTAGCCGTTTTACAAAGTACTTTCTTAATGTTTCTTGAGTAATTTCTAAGATCAGTAGTTTCTACATTTTCTTGAGTAACAAATGTCCTCGATTCTTTTTTTTTTTTTTGGCGTTCTCTACCCATCTCTGTTTATTACATAGTGCACAGTAGTAACCATGTACTGTAGATAAAAGGACATTAAAAAACTATCATTGAAAACCAGCTGTTTTAGGACCCTACTTGTCAGTAAACTGTCAGAAAAGCACTTGTTGCTGCCCATAAGCTGATTTTACAGACATTTTTAAAATAAGGTGAAATTCAGTATTTCAGTCAGAAAGGTTATTATGAGTAGGAAACATTTAAAGCAACTGCTGGTCTTTTGAGAGGTAGCTGTACCAACTACATGCAGATGGTAAAATGCTCTGAAAAGTTGCAAAATCCTGAAAGATGCATGTCAGGTTTTGTAGAACAGTTAGTATGTTGAATATAATATAGGCCAACAACAAAAGGACAGGTGTTTAGCCATTAAGCAGAAAAACAGGTACAGCCTTTCAGTACAAACTCCTCACACCAGCTGTTAAGGCGGTGGAGGTGCATGGTTTTGGGTTCTTTTGCAGCAGCAGGACTTTGGCATCTTCAGTCTGTCAGTCAAAATTAGGATCTCCTCTGTAGACAAAGGCTTTCTTGACGCCTATTCAAGATCAACAACCGATCCTTTGTTAAAAGAGGGACGGCGGGATCTTCCACACAACAAAGTGTAATATGATTAAATCAAACACATACCACGGTTCTAGATGCTGCTGAATTTTACACACAAAACCTTTGTGTTTCAGCTTCATCTTTCTTTGAATGATATTTTTGCCTCCAACAAATCATTTTAGGACTCAGTAAAAACAGAACAAAAAAAAACAAAAAAAAAAAAACGTCAATGTTCTGTCTGTAAACTCTTAGAAATAAGCTCAACACATCAGTTTCAACTGAACATTTCAATGTTTATGTCAAATCGAAGGGAAAATCTGGAAATGTTTCCTCTTGTCTGGGAATTTTTAAATGAGGATTTAGATGGAGTCTAAGCTGCACAAATCTAAGCTGCAATGTAATACAAACGGAGCAGAGTGGAGCAACATTTAATTGATTTGTTAAAAAGATTCAGGTTCAATGCATTTAACAAGATGATCAAATCCAAAATACATTTCAGTTTCTTACTCAGAACTTCCTGTCTCCTCTTTTCAACATCAACCATGCTGCAGCCTTTTTAACACCAACATAAGAAGCATATGCACCATATTCTAATATCTACTGTTTATACAGTCTTGGTCTACTGATGGCCAATCATAGAGAGCTGAACTCAATGTTCCTACAAGGGTATGATGAGCAAAGCATGAGGTCCTTGATTTCAAACCTGCCTGTTATAATTTCTATCATCTAGTCCATTCTTCTTTTCATACAGGCAGCAGAATCAAAGACAACAAATAGATGTATGTAGTTCAGCCAGCAGAAAACACACAGCTGTTAAAATCCTGGTAATTAAGTGTAATTTCAGGGACTTCTAAAGCATTGAATAGAGGCACTTAAACTGCAATTTAGTCAAAGTTCAATGAATTGGAAGCGGATGAAATTACCTCTTTAAAGCAAAACAGCACAACTAAGAGCAAACATGTTCCAGTTATAGTCTTAAGATGAAGTTAAATGTTAAAGTAGGCTTATTATTATTGTTTGCTTTGTTAGGGATACTTCATAACATCATAATTCATATGAAGTTGTGCAGGGATTCAGTCACATACATTCGGCATGATCTAGACAGCATTGCTATCATTACTTGTGCCACGTTATGTACAAAATAGGATTAACAAGTAGGCAAGTTCTTAGCTAAGAGGTTAGATGTGTCAAATAAATAGAAGTAAATGTACATCACCCTCAAATCTTCAAAGCAGCCCCTTGAAGAGCAGCTAGAAAAACTTACACGTCTACCATCTTTAATACCTGCTACTTTTACACTTTTTAACTACAGGAGTCAACAGCCTAGAGTTAACTATCTGCTCTTCTTGGGGAAAAGAGTGGATTTGTGGAGCTGTGTGTTGGTGTTGAAGTTGTTTTATAGATAACACCAGCAGGAAAATGAATGCAGTTACAAGTTAAGCAGCCTTTTTGGGAAAAAAACAAAACAGGATCCATATTTGAAAAGATCTTCTTCACCTGACAGGTGTAAAACTACTTCACCTCTGTTATTCTGGGAGGACGCTGCAGCTCACTGCAAACTGCAGGGCCTCAGGGAAGTTAGTGGGAGTCTGTCTTTCGATCATCCAGTTCTGCTTCAGTACAAAATAATAATGCATGGGATTTAGTCAGTAATGCAGGATAAGTGAAGGGTCCTTTTTGTATTTCAACAAGGCATTTCCACATAGAGAAAAGGTCCTGAATGACATAAATACTTATGTGCTCGGGTTGAAAATATACTATTCTGCTATTGACTGATTAAACAGCAAAAAAAACCTCCTCCCCAAAAACAGGAAATGCCAGAAAATGTACTCATTTCTTTTAAATCATCGATCACATTTTACCTGATAATCCCTGAACCGCCTCTTCTTTAACATAATAACAATAAATACTAGTAAAAGGATCTAATAGTTGCATCGGTTACAATGTTATTCAACAGTTTTTATAGTTTACTCCTTGCAGGGCAGCAAAAATTTTGTCATTTTTTTAAAAAAAAGGAAGATGGTAGGACTCAGAAGCTATTTGGAGGTCAGAGCTGGGAGCAGAGGAAGCATCCTTGCCAGTCCAGGAGGCTTGGAGGTCAGACATCTTTGGGGCTAACATTTTTCAGGTTGTTGAGCTCTAACTCCAATTGCCGTATTCGCACGTCCTTTGTGGTCAGCTCCTCCTTCAGCCGCCGCAGCTCATCCTGCTGCCGAAAGAACATCCGTAGGAGCTATGTAAAGGAAATACACACACATAAAAACAGAAAGTAAACCAAAAGATACCTCTGTGGGGAATAACATCCCAATCTTAGATACAAGCAGCACTGATATCAGTTCTTATTTAATGTTCATGAACTATTTCCTAAATTAAGAGATACCCTGACATCCTGAGATCCCTGGATTTAGACATTAAAGAGCCATTTTAGCAGAAATTTGTTCTTTTATGTGATTAAAAACAGATGTTGTCAATGTTTTGGTCACACACCTCATTCTCTGTCCTTGGTGGTACATTCTCCAGTAGGTCAATCCCATTGACCACCACACTCTTCTTCTCCTTCACTGGGGCCTTAAAAACTAACTGGTTTGGTCTGTGATAACCGTCCTTCAGTGACATCAGCACCGGGTCTGATGGAAACAAAGATCAAGGAATAAACATGTGGAAAATTGGAGGCATAAATCTTGGAAGAAAACCCTAAAGTCTGATACTTTATACCCCTCAAATCGCGGCACTGAATTCCTCTTTGTCAAACGATAGAGATTACATTTTGTCATGGAGTTAAAGATATTGAATTATCTGACCTAGTATGAGCCATGTAGACTCCTAAGCCAGAGGTGGGTAGTAAGTAGTTACATTTACTTGCGTAACATTTTGAGAAACATGTACTTTGAGGAGTAGTTTTTCGGCATTACACCTTTTACTTTTACCTGAGTAAAAATATAATAAGGTATCACTGCTGAGTAACATGAGTAAAATGTCCAATTCTTTGTTTTAGTTCCTATTATCAGATTAAAAGAAATACATGTATGCAAAAAATTCTTTTTAAATTCCACACAGGGCCCCCTGTTAGCCACTGGATCAAAAGCAGCCATTAAATTTGCTTCTGCCTTTGGCCAGCCTTGGATTTGCACATTCCAATAAAAACAACCCCTTTCCCACACAGTTTCAATTTTAACATTTTCTATTTTTCATGCTCTTTTTTGTCTCATAATCAGACCACTTTTGATGTGTCCACCTTGAGTCAGTGTGATAGTTGTTGATTTACAGCTAATCAACTGTTTGTCATGATGGGCTTAAGGTGACAAACCCACATGCAGAACACCACACGGGAAAACGAGGAAAAGTTAAACAGTTTATTAAAAAATGTTCACAGGTTGCAAGTTTCCGGTTCTGGTTCAGGTTCTGGTTCCGGTTCT
>JAUZNJ010032725.1:0-13537 GCA_034780135.1 Jordanella pulchra | reverse complement strand
ACGACTGTACCATAAAAAATTCCTAGTTTGTGAACTTCTTCACTAACAATGGCAATAAACCCTATTCTGATTCTGATGAGTATAAATCAACTTTATGAGTGAACGATGTATAAGTGTACATTTATAAGTAAAACAAATAAAAAAATCACAAATTTATGAGAATAAACCACAAGTTTACAAGTTTGAACCATAAATAGTAGAAATCACAGAAGTACAACTGTACAACCCTGACACACGTAATAAAGCTGTTAGACTCCCTACCAGCTGGTGGAGGAAACAGCCATCAAACAAGATAAAACAAAACCATCGATCAAAACTTATACGTTTACAGAAATGTTTGATTTTTTTCTTGTATAGTGTTTCAGTTGAAGATGATTTTGTTTCCATCTTCTCATTTAAAGGAGGTTGCTGCAGAACTTTAATTACTGCCACCAACTGGTAGGAGGTGATACTGCTCCATCAGGGGTTGGAGATTCTTCCCTGAAAATGTGTGATTTCACTGAATATCAGCTAAATTATAACTTTGTAACTAATTTTTTGCTTTCACAAATAAAACATTTCATGTTCCATCTATATATAGGTTAATTAAAGTATTTCATTATTTTACACTTAACATTTAGATTCAGAAACTTATGCGCGTTTTCCTTGATCGTTATTTCATTTCTTACATCGTGGCGAATTCTGCAGAAGTTCTGAAGAGCAGCATAGTTCTAAAATGTTAAGAAGGATCAACCATTCCAGCGGTTCTGGGAACCGACTCAACCAGAGATCCGCTTCACCTGAACAGAGAAGGTCTACAGTTACCTGAGAAGACCAGAGCCCCTTGGAGTCATCAAGCGACCAGCAAGAGACAAACAACAGGAGCTGAAGAGAAACAAACTGACCCGATGTGGAGCTGCAGGTTCTGGACTCAGAACATGATTCCTTTAGTGTCCAGGAGCTGCAGACATTTGGTCAGATGATTCCCAAAAAAGAAAAACCAGTTCAAGCAACAGAACACGGTACTACAGGCATCATGCTGTGGTTTCAGTTTCTATTTATCACAGAGGCGGGATCGTGGATGAGTCTGGATCCATCAGAACACCTGAGGAGGTTCTGCTGCTTTCTGCTGAAGAGGAAAACACTTGAACGAGGTTTTCCAACAAGATGATGCTAAAAATTAGTTCAGTGATTCACATCAGAACCACATCCGCAAAAAGAAATCTGGACGAAAATAAGGAGCGGCTGCAGTTTCAACAGTCTGATGTTCCTTCTTCATTATTGTCTGCAGAAATAGAACAAGTGCAGAACATTTAGGGCAGGCAGTCGGTCCTGGAGGGCCGCCGTCCTGCAGCTTTAGAGGTTTCCCTGCTTCAGAACATTATGATGATTGCAGTTCAGCAAAAGCCTGTTAAGCAACTATCAATGTTTATTGGTCAAGAGTTGGAATTTAGCTTGAAAAGAACAGGAGCTTAAAAACAATTTGAAAGGAAACTCCATCTGAAAAGAGAAATTTAAAGATCAGAATTTCATAATATAAAAATCTGCAAAAGAAAATAGAAGAAAACAGCATCTGAGAAAATAGCAAAGTTACTTTCAAAACCGTTTTTATTTAATCTAAAAGCTTCTGGTGTGGATTGTATCTGTTTTTCAAACTTTCCATTTACAGAATGTGTTTTTAATGAAAATACATTCACTCCCCCGGCAGAGCTGAGCCCAGCGGTACCGTGGGAGATGGATGGTCGTGGTTCCAGTTCTCCGTATACTGGGTCCTGGCTGACGGGTCGGCTCAGTTCGCCCCATGGATGACTTCATCTGGCTCTGGCTGCAGCGTGGAGCCGATCTCTAAAGCAGGCAGAACTCTGACTGCAGTCATGCTGATTTCATGAATAAATCTGCTGTTGGATACAAACCATGTTTATTAAAGAGCTGTGCTTGAGTTTGGGATGAAATGTCTCGGTGATGTAGGCCGGCTGGCCTGGTTTAGTTCAGGATTCCTTCAGACTGAGTGAACTTTAATTGTTCTTATTATATCTGTGTTAAGAAGAAACTTATTTTTTTTCTTTTACGCAGCACATGGAGACAATCTTTCCTTTATAAACATCACTGGGCTCAGCTGGATGGCGCCGTTTGGACTCAACCAGATATCGTAGAACAGATACAAGCACAGCTTTTCTATTTCAACAGTCGCTGATTTCATCCAAGAAGCTCTTAGTTGAGTGGAAAAAAAATTTCCACTCCTCTTTGGCTGCAGTAAAGCGTTGCTGCCATGGTTACGTGGATATGGGGTGGATCGTCTGCAGTTAGTTATCCGGTCTTTAGGTCTCAGTATGGAGCCCTTTGGTTAATAAAGTTAAATCTTCATCAACTGAGCAAATAGTTCAAGACACAATCTTTCCTAAAACTATTTTAAAAGTTTCTTTTGGTTCCTAGAAATCCCTGTTTTCACCACCATCATCAGCCACTGCTTCAGGCAGGAACAAAGCTTTGTTTGAAGTATCTGCTAAGTTGGAGAAGATTTCATTAAAAAAGAAAGAGCTCAGTCGTTTCCTGAGTTTATTCCTGAGACTAACAGCTTCTATCCCAGAAAACTGGTAACTTATTTCCTGAAAACATTTTCCCTCACACCTGATAGTGTCCTAAAATGTGTGAGCCTAACTTATACTACTTATCGATGCATATTATGTATCATGGCAGGAATGTTTTACACGAGGCTCCAGCTGAGTTACATCACCTGGATCGAGGCTCTCCAGGTAAATCAGGGACAGTGGAGACGCTGCAGCTGGACACTGGCTGGTTTTAATGGCTCAAACACAAACAGACGTGAGTCGTGGAAAACACTGTGGTCCGTTCAAACCACCTGCTCACTGTTCACAGTTCAACTAAAACTGGGCTGCTCTCTGATTGGCTACAAGTCCTGCTGATCGGCCAATGAGACGCCTCTGCCCAGTTAAGAAGAACAAAGTACAAGAGGAGGAAGACAGAGATTTAAAAATAAGGAAGATGAAACAAAACAAAAGGAAAACGAGAACAAACACAAAGCTGGAATAAAAGAAGGAGGATTTCTAAAAGCTCAGAAGATCCAGGATGTGGCTCAGGTCACATGATGCCGTTGGTGAGGTACTGGAAGCCGTCGTACAGTTTGGTGGTGAGGGACCTCATGGATCCGTCCACCAGCTGATCGATCAGTAGTTGCAGCTGCTCCTCAGTGAGCGACATGTGGAAACGTTCCTTCAGGCCTCGCATGGTGCTGGAGCCGTGGAAGCAGGGCAGCTGGGAGCCTGAAGGAAAGGTCACAGACAGCTGAGGTGTGCAGAAGTGGCGCAGCTGTATGGGAACAGGTGGCAGGGGGCGCTGTGGGGCGTTTGCTCACCTTGCTGCATGATCTCCACAATCTGCAGCACTCGGTCCATGTGCTTCCTGGCTGCAATCAGCCCCTGTAGCATCAGCATCTTGTAGTAGTTGAACATGTCTCCATCTGGGCCGCCCATCACCTGCCAGACAACACACAGGGTTTAACACAAGTCTCACCTGTCAGACAAGGACCAGGGTCCAACGAAGCCTTTAGTACCAGCTAAACAACACCGGACCTCAAAATTCTCCCAGCCTTCACCTTCATCATTAAGCTGGAAACCTTTCAGACAGGACTGAGGGTTTACCCAGCGCTTTACCTGTCTCCACAACGTAGCCTGTGAGACAAGATGCAGGGCAAAATGTTTCAAATTTCCCATTATTTGGATCAGTAAAGTATCTTTGAACTGAACAAAGCTGGTACCTGTTAGTAGGGATGGAGAACCAATAATGGATCAGAACCGGTTCCAACCTTTTAACTCTCCCCGAGTCACTAATCTCTAGTTTTGATGCCCAGTCTGCTGACTGGAAATAAAAGCTGCCAGATACCAGCGAAGAAGAATCGTCTGCAGTGTGCGGGCAGCTATCTATTTGATGTGAGACACTTTGTAGGTTTTTTCTGAAAAGTCTCTTTTAAAATAACCTTTTTATTTGACTCTTTGGTTTAATGATCAGCTTGTCGCCGCAGCAGTTCGGCTCCGATGCATCTATCAGCCTGCAGCCTTTTCCCTGAATCTACTTCAGGTCAGAATCTCAAAATCAAATTAAATTGTTTAAAATGTCATAGGTACCTGCAGCATCAGGCAATGGATACACATAAATAAGTTTTATTAATGTGGAAGTGTAACTCTGAAAAGAAAATCCATTAGATAATATCAGAGCATGAATTACAGTAACATTTAAACAAAGCTAGAGGAATTAAATTTCATAAGAAGTATTTCATTCACACAGAACTCTGGTTATCGAGCTGCTTTAAAGCTGCAGCCTGTAATTTTCAGCGACATCTAGTGGTCAGACTGTGTCAACACGGAAACTGCTGCCTGACAGGCGTCACTGAGGGTTTACTTTGTTCCGAAGCAGCAACGATCTGAGGTGGGAGATGTTCTTCGCTCTGTCTACACATCCACCTGATGGAACCTGAACAGGAACGTCCAGAACCTTCAGACGGGTCTGATCCGACTTACATCCACAAACTCTGTGGTCAGTTTGAAGGCGGACGTCTCGAAGCCGAGGTTCCTGGGAGAGCTGGACAGGATGAAGCCGAAGTCGATGTGGATGATGTGTCCCTCAGCGTCCAGCAGGATGTTCCCGTTGTGCCTGAGAGGACAAAATCTGCTGATTGGTTCCTGAAGGCAGCAGGAAGGTGAAAGGCGAGCGGCCCTCACCTGTCTTTGACCTGCAGCAGGTAGCAGATGAGACTGTAACCGGCGCAACTTTGGACAAAGTTCCTCTGAGCTGTGAGGAACTCCTCGGTGGTCTGAGCGCCGTGTTCCTGCAGGAAGTAGTCGAGCAGAGACAGCTGGCTCTGCTTCTTGACCTGGTGGATGGACACGGCGTTCACCACGGGCTCGATCATCCCGCTGTCAGCCGACAGCACCAGGATCTTATAGGGCTTGATCCAGAGAGGAACACGCTCCTGCTCCCAGGTGGACTGCAGGAGGAGACAGGAGACGTGAGGACTCGGAGAAACCGAAGCTATGAGCGGCGGCGCTGAAGACCTGACCGTACCTTGAGCTGCTGCAGCACCTGGTAGGCGAGCAGCTCCTGCCTCAGGTCATCTCCACACTTCACAATGACCGACAGAAGCCTCCAGTTTGGAAGGTGACCGTAAGGAGAACCTTCCCTGATCCTCCTGAGGGACGGAAACAGAAGGAGGACAGCTGAGCCTGTCTGTGAGGCCTGTGAAAGAGAAGAAGATGCAGAGGTGTTACCTACCGGACCTTCTCCTCCCAGGGCTCCTTCAGGGCCACAGCTGACGGGTCCTCCGGGTCCCGTTTGAAGGTGGTGGGGGCCTGGGCCAACTGCTCAGACAGACGGCGCCTGAAATAAAGGCACAGCATGAAGCCTTGGCAAACATCCACTTCAGATGTGAACCTTGGTCCAGGTGTCTGCGTCACCTGATGTCTCCAGCGGCGATGAAGACGGGCTCCTTGCTGTCCAGGCTGGTGATGCTGTCCACTGAGAACTGACTGATGTTGTCACAGCTGTTGGTGTGGCCCTCTGGGAGCTGTGGGTGACATCATGTCCCTTAGATCAGCGCCTGACACATGGTGTCCCCCAGGGCCGTGTGCTCCACCCACTGGTTTTGTCCCAGTTTAAAAACACGTTTCACTGGTTTTTAGGTCCAGAACTGAAATATTCTGTGAAACTGAAGCGGTTCTGGTTCCGACCGGCTCAAACATTTTAAGGACCTGTTTAATCCAGACTCTGGTTTTTATGGTTCGTCCTGGAACAGTTACACTGCGCGGAATCAACCTGACATCACTTCCTGTGAGGACAGGGTCTCACCTCCACCTGAAGCTCTCCGATGTCGTCCACAGACCAGGCTTCATCATCGTTGTCGTAGTTCGGGACGACAGAGAGGCTTCCGGCTCGATGCTCCACCATCAAGCCGCAGTCTGGCAGGTTCTCCACGGAACGTGTGCTCCTGATCCGGTTCTCTGGAATCCGCATCGGGACGTTGGACGTCTCGAAGTTCTCACATTCCAGAACCTCCACATAGATCAGGTAGGGAGCCTGAGCAGAGCACAGGGATGGGTGAGACTTTTCAGGCCCACAGGGACCGAGTGGAGGGCAGGTCGTCTCACCTTGTCTTTGGAGTTGAGCACGACGGCCTGCGTGTGCGGCACACGGACCACATGGTGGTCGAAGGCGGCGGTGGGCAGCCAGACCCGAGCCGGGAGCTTGTGGTTGAGCAGCGACAGCTCGGAGATCAGCCGCTGAGTCTTCTGCTCTTTGGTGGGCAGCGTGGCCAGCCGCTTCCCGATCCCCATCAGGGATTTCATGAACTCCCTCTGAGGAGCCAGGCGCACCGGCTGCAGGAAGCACAGGAGATCAGGTGACACAGGGGGCGGAGCCTGAGCTCAGGTGAGTCAGGACAGACGGAACAAAGCGGCTGCTGTCTGTGGGTCAGGTTCAAACGTTAGAGCTGAAGTTGTGACGTCCAAACAGCTGAACCCGAATGGAAAAACCCAAAACTATCTGGATGAGAACCAGTGAGGAGAACCTGACACACAGACCCAGAACCAATAAATCCATCGGCTGATCGATCGGCCGACCAATCAGCTGATGGATCAGCAGGAGCAGAAACAAAGACAGGTCGAATTCTGATTGGTTGACCCAGAACCTTCAACAGACGACAGACACAATCACACAGTCCGAGTCCACAGAGGAGCAGCTAAAGCTCCATGGACCGAACCAGAACCAGTAGCCCAGCCTCCATGACAGAACTCACTTCCCAGAATTCCCTTTGACATTTTTTTAATATGTATGGGCTGAACTTACGGGACCAGAATCCAACTCCAGACTGTCGGAGCTGGAACCGCTGTCCTGAGGGTCAGAGGAAGAAGCTGCTGATTGGTTCGTGTCAGATCACACATTAAAACACGCCGAAGGTTCCGGCATGTTCTGGGTTTTAAAGAGGCCCGGTTACGTACTGGTTGATTCATTTATCAGGCTCTTAGATTATTATGGATTATTTCTCTGCATCACTTTGTGTTTATTTATCAACAGTAAACCCAGATGACCAGAGGTCTGATGCTGATAAAGAGCGCCACGAATAAAGCGGTAAGAGTCGTAGGAATGTACTGTTCCTATGAGAGAAACAACATCTGGAGGATTAAATGTTTAGAAAACCAACATGAAAAGCCATTTTAATTGCAGATTTTATAATAAATGCAGTAATAACCACTACATTCATTCTGAAAGCTTTTGTTAAATTAAAGCCACAAACCACAATTTATCACATTATAAATCCTTTTTCCATTTCCACTTTATTTTTCTTCTTGCATTTTTAAATCTGTTTTCCAACCACATTGCTTTTACTTTGGTTTCTCCATTTAGTATTTCAGTGACCAAACAACAGCTTAGTTTAGTTTCATCCATTTAACATTTTATAAACATTTACTAACAGCTTATAAATAAGACCAAAGCTAAATAAATGCACAGGGATCAGTTGATGGATGGAGAGCAGAAAATGCATTTGAACTTAAGGTGAAAAAGAAAACAGAAATGGAAAAAGGATTTGGTTAATAAAAACCGATAAAGTTATAACCAGATTTATAAATTGTGATTCTTTTACTACAGTCACATTTGAAAAAAAACATTTGAAAAAAAAGTTAATTAATATGGGATTAAAAAATACAATTTACAATCCCTCTTTAATAATTTCCTTTAAAATGTGCAATTAGAAAACACTTGATTAATTTCAAATAGCTGTGTTTGTTCTTCAAGTGACTCTCCTCCATAATACTGACACAGAGTCAGTAAATAAAGCTCAGAATAAAACCTGAATGCTGAAGATCAGTACAGCAGCAGCTAAAGCTGCATCATTAAGACTCATCTCACTAACAGTAAAGCTGCTCTGAGTTACAGCGATGGAAATGTTCACACGTTTCTAACGGGAACAGATGGAGATGGTCTGCAGGTGGAGCCTGGAGTTAAACTTCTTCTCAGGCTCAAAAAGGACAAAGGAAAAACTTCCAGGATGTATGTTGCTTCATTTGAAGATAAATGTGTGTTTTTATGACCTTTTTATCGTCCTAGTTTGTAACTGGGCCTCTTTAATGTCACAGCTTTTAAGACCTGGATCCAGAAACTCAGAACCTTATGATGCGTTTATAGTGGTGCTGGGAAATCTGAGCTTTAAAGAGCTGTTTAAACAGAAAAAAACCCAAAACACCAGGACAGCAGATAAGGATCATTTCAACCGTCCAATAATCCATCTGTTAATTTCTCTGATCTCAATCATCACCTTTCTGTCTCTTGTTCAGATATTTGACCTGCTTGTTCTGGTCCAGACACCTCAGAACGTCTCTTTATGGCTTCTTGTCTCATCTGTCTTGTAGTTAATAACTTTATTAATGAAAGCCTTAAACTGCCAATTTGAAGCATAATTATTCTATTAAAAATATTTATTCTTTATCTTCTAAATAGTCAATAAAGATTCAAAAGTTTTTAGAAACCAAGCGACCTTCAACATTTAACCAGATCTTAAGTTTAGAAGGATTTAAATGTCATTATTAAAGGTGATCATATCAACGGGTTCTGGTGTCAGACTTCGATTTTTTTGTGTGTTAAAATCAGCAGATTATGAATTTCCTGATATACTCTCCAGTTGAATAAAGCTGTTCTATGGAGCCTCAGTAACACATTGAACCGGTTTTACAAACAGCCTTCCTTTCATATCCCACGGATTTCACCGTCCAACCTGCTGTGTGGAACAGATTTCCATTGGTTTGTTTGTGAAACCAATAGAAACGAGTCACAGATCAGCCAGACGTGTAGAGAGTGAAACTTTTAAAACACCATTTGAAAGAATCCAATCCATAAAACTCCGTCTCTACAAAAAATGCTAAAAATTAAAATATGAAAACTATTTGAAAAAGTTACATGTGGAATATGAAATTTGAATAAATAGCAAACTTTAAAACTCAACGTCTATCTTTTGCATCCATATCAATTACATTTAAAGCCTTTTTTAAATGGGACGTTTTCCAAAGTATTTTTTAAACACATTGTCTTCAAATCTTCTTTGACAAAATGTTTTTTTTTTATTTCAATAATACTGGAACAAGTTTCCCATCCTCCTCCAAAAGGATCATTTAGTCTTTATTTAGAAGGTGAAATTTATCAAAGTTTTATCACTTTCTGGTGACCTGCCATTACTGCTACAAGCTGCAATGAATCAAGGGATACATTGATCGCTGGGTAACTGAGGCTACACCGCCCTCTGCAGCCCTTTTAATGAACTGCATATGATTTTAAAGATTGAAATATTAAAAAAACGTTTCTACCTATGTAAACAACACCTTGATGCATGGAATTTATTTAATCAATTATGGACGAATCGTTGCAGCTTTACCAAACACATTTACTAATGAGTCTAACTGAAAACTTCCTGTTTTTAAAAACTAACTGAATGAAGAAGTTGGTTTCCCGGCAAGAAGAATCACTTCCTGTCTGATGCTCATCATTAAAGCCGTCAGCAGTTTGAAAGTTTCCGATGAAGACCCTGAAGCCTTGCACTATTGGTGAACCACAGCCTGCAAGACGTCCAGCAGGGATAAAACCAACAGATAGATCCTGATGTTCTGAGATTCTTCTCTGAAATGTTTACAGCCTCACTGATTAATAGCAGCTTAAACTAAAACCAGGTGAGCAGCAAACGGCATTCAGGTGAACCGTTCTTTAACTCTAAGCCGATTGGATGACGTCCCCTCAGACAGTGACATCACCTCTCACCTCATCCTGGCTGCTCTCCACCTTCGGGTTGCTAGCCGTCCTCTTCAGGTTGCTGCTCAGACTGATGCTGACCGTGGCGTCGGATTTGGAACGCTGATGGGTCCGTTTGGACGGAGACAGGCTGTGTTCCGTCGTAAGGCCCCCAGAGGACGCCGCAGGGCAAAATGGGGTCAGAGTCAGCTCCCTTCTGGCGCGGGGCCCGGAGGGTTTGAGTTCATCTGACAGGATGAGCTTCCTGAGTTTGGTTCCTCTGGAGTGGCGCTGCGTAGAGATGTGCATGTCGGAGGAGTAGGCTCCCAGCAGCCAGGCGCACTGCAGGCTGAACGAGATGCTCTGCCTGCAGCGGTGCACCTGCAGAACCCAACGCAGGGTGAAATAACCCCCACACAAACACAGAGAGAAACTTTAATTGAAACAACTGGATGCTGATAAATCTACATCTTTCTGCCGTTTATCACAGGAACATCAGGAAACGTCCACCAGGTGGCGACCTTCAGGATCTCCTTGGCTTTCGCCATGGTAACCAACATAAACAGAACAGCAGGCCACACCCACCACATAAGGCTTGATGGCGTCGCCGACGTCCTCGTCCATGTGGATGTACATGTTGAGGAGCTGCGGTAGGTAGAAGTCCACGTCCTCGTGTGGGAAGCTGAAGAGCCGGTTCCCGATGTACGCCTGCACGCCGGGCTCCTTGGAGTTGTGCAGGTAGGATATCGCCATGGAAACGTCAAACAGCTTTGACTCAAACAAGCGCAGCAGCCATGACTGTTTGGATGTGTTATGTCTCTGCCGCCGCCGGGCGCTCTTCACTGAGCCGGGCGGCGGGCCCGCCGGGTCGTCTCCCTCCTCGCGGATGTGTGGCGTCTTGATGATGGGTGTGGGAGGGGAGTGGGAGGCCTTGTCTGTCTCGTTCTGTCGCTGGTTGGGCTCGGCGTCCACCTGCCGCAGCTTCACCTTCTGTAGAACCTCCTGACACGCCTGCTTGGCCACCTCGGCGTCGATCACCAGGCTCAGCTCGCTGACTGCCTCGCTGATGACGCACAAAGGGGGCGTGGCTGGCTGAGGGGGTCCACAGGAGGAGGAAGGAGTGGAGGGAAGGGACTGGGATGGGGAGGAGCTGATGGAGAGGGAAGGACTGTTCTGGTCAGAGGGGGCGGGGGAAAGATCTTCCTTTGTGTCCTCCATAATGGCTGCTGAGAGGCTCCGCCTACAGCCACTGAAACACAGAGACAGTTCAGAGGTCGTAAAAGTCAGCCTCAGGTTTTTTTCCCCCCATTATTCAGTCAAACAGAACCCGGTATGCACCGCCCCTTTCACTTCATGAGGCTGATTCTTTAAGCTGATATTCATTTTTGTTTCTCCCTTTATGATAAAAATAATAAGTTACACAAGTCTCACTATGAACAAAAAAACCCATAAAAATCAATCTAAACATTACATGATTATATGCACGTATCGGCTGATAACACTAAAAGCAAAAAAGAAAAAACATCACAAATATCGGCCAAAAATATCAGCCGGACTTTAAGAAGCTCTGATCTAAAGCAGAAAACAGGCTCAGCTTTCAGGACTCATCACTGCACTTTATAAAACCTCTGTGGATTCTGCGCTGAAGCAATAATGGGATCAATTATTGAAGTAATCATCCACTAAATTAGTTATTGAATTGTTACTTAAAGTAATGGTACACAGACTCTAAAACAGGCCGTTCACTAATAGAATGACCTACTTCCAGCAGCAATTGGACCAAACTCTACAAATATAAACAACTTAATAGTTTTAATTCAATGCACTACAAAAAAAACATTGTCTCAGCGCCAGCCACTGGCTGTGGTCTGAGGGGTCCTTGGTCTGAAGAGTCAGGAAAGATTTGTCTTCCTTCTTGTAGTTCATGGTGGTTGAATAATCTGCATCTCAAGTTCAGGTAAGAGTCTTCCATTTATTTAACTCGTTTTAAACAAAAACTAGAGGTTTTATCATACATCTTGCACCTGTATTTAAATTATTCTCACAATAACGATTTAGCACCCATTTTCCTATTTAAAGACAGGCATTTATACTACCCCACCAGTTAGAAGTGACGTCATTTGGGTTTCAAATTGAATATATATGTATATTTAATGAACCAGCAGGCAGCTGAAGATGTGTTTAAGGAACAGCCCCAGCTCTCATGTCCGGCACAGCTACAGCAAATAGGCTGCAAGCCTAGCATGCCAGTCAATATTATACATTATTAAACACATCCAAAGGGTATAATGACGTCACGATCTACGCACGACCTTATTTTATTTTAAAATAATTATAAATGAAGCAGAAACGTGTTCACGTGGGTAGAGTAAGGCTCGGTTCACGTTATTTAGGAGCTGAACTCTGAACAACACTTATATCAGTCTTAAAGATAAGAACCGAATTAAAACGGATCTTGATAAGATTGGACTGGTCCTGCAATGACCCGTACTGCTAGCTGTTTAAGCTAACCATTAGCCTAAGGTCTAATCACTGATGTTCATACAGACAGGAGCAAACATTTTGAGTTCTTCCGGACATTATTCAGAACCACTGGTCGAACATCTGAAAGTAACTCAAGCCTGGCATTGGGTCAGAATAAACCGTTTAGGTGAAATAAGAAGGTTTGTTTTTGTTTGGGACTCACAGACTTCTATATCCGCTACTAAGCGGTGAACTTCAGACAGAAATACAGAGTAGATATAGCGGACCGAACCGAGCCCAGTGATCCACTGAGACCAACAGGACTGGTTAACGTAACGGAGAGGTTCTGCTTGAGCATGCAGCTCCCTGATAGCCCTGCTAATAGATAACCTGTTAAAATGAACCGAGTGTTAGCACCAGCTAACACCAGCCATCGGAGCTGTTAGCGAGCTCAGAGCTAACAACTACTGTTAGCCTAAGACAACTGTTGCTAACTCTGTCAGCTTTGTGCCGGCGCGCGCCCATGTGAGTTACACGGATGAACCGACGAGTCGTATGTGGAGAGTTGAGTTGCTGTTACCTGTTGACAACTCAGTTGCGCAAAAACAACCTCTCATGTGTAGTTTGTTGCCTCCATTTATTCCGTTTCGCTGTCATCTCTGCTGACAGCCAGCAGGGGACGCCGTTTGCGCTTGTGTTTCTTCTTCTGTTGACGGGTCATTTCTCGCGCAGCTCTGCCCCCCATGTGGAGTCTGAGCTACTACAGTTTTTATTGTTAAACGAAAAGGGAATCTACAAGTTTTCACAGTTTTTTTTTCCCTTACATGTGGGATAAATGAAGTTAAATAATGGCTTTATATCTCTGGTACATTGATCTCTGGATGTTTACAGACTTTTATTTATAAAATTATTCATCTGTTTAAACTATTGATCTAGAGTTTACTATTAATTATTGTGAATATTTTAATGGTTTTGAACCTCAGGGCTTTATTAAAGATTTATTTTGGACTTTGGTTACTTGTACGTTCTAGCTTAAACCTCTATGCCACAAATCATTTGACAAATAATTTCAGCATACAATGCATGTCTGATAAAGGTCATAAGGCATATAAACAAGGAAAAGTTCTGCACAGTTGATTGTATTCTATTAAATACGTATGGTTTAATTTTTTTGTGACCTTGTTTTGTTCGGTTTTCATTTTAACCTATCTGATTATATTCATTATATTTATCTTATTTGAAAACAACTTCTGTTCATTTAAGCGCAATTGTTAAATGAACACACACACACACACACACATCTATATATATA
>JAUZNJ010032724.1:0-13537 GCA_034780135.1 Jordanella pulchra | reverse complement strand
CATAGAAATGTATGTAATTATAATTCTGAAGCCCCAGAACAGCATTATGTCTGTACTAAGGTTATTTCTTGCAGTTCAGATATGCTGAAATGAACATAAATAGTTCCCTCTTTTATTGCACCACTGCCTTTTTTTGCCAATATGACAGCAGAAACCTTTGTGCGTGCACATTTGCACCTCATACTAAAACATTCTTAATGTAGATGCAGAACCTGGAATCAATTTAAGTTTTGATAAATTGCTTGTTCTTCCTCCACTATTTTTGCTCATTTAGATGATTAGCATATGGCAATCCTGAAGGTAAACAGTTATATTTTTGGCACATGCCGTTCAACATATTTTAGAAACACAAAACTCATGTGCACCTGGTTAGCAAATAGGTTTGCTGGTGTTTTTGTACATGCAAACCTTTAGTACATCAGGTTTTAGGTAACAGGTTGAGCCCCATCTCAGATTTTAAAACCAAGAGAGAGAGGAAAGAGAAAAAGTAACCTGGATTTTGTTGCCCTTTATTTTTTCTTGTACACATATAAATTCAATATGTCTAGATTAATTGCTAATGGTTTTCCACTATACACATTAAATGAACAGTATACTTGTCTGCACCAAAATCAGCAAAACAAAAGTCTTTACCCTGAAGTTGTTTTGGTCTAACTTTTACATTTATAACTGGCTTTAATTGAGCATTTACACATGCCTCTCAGAATACTTTTAGGCTTTGCAGCGTAGCAGAGCAGATTAAAACACTTCCAATGTAAATCAGGACTGTAGTTAATTGGGGCAAAGTTTATGGCTTGGTGCATTGGGGCAGAGTGAAGACCCTATGACTAGTCATAAAAGTCAGTCTTCATTATTATTCACCATTCATCATTTTTTCTTGGTATTTCTCAGCCAATTAGTGAACCACAGCTTCATATAGCAGATTTTGTGGCTGTCACTAGTTGATGCTTGAAGAGGAGTTATTTCAGGGAGGCAAGATGTGTTGTTTATGCTGTCTGGAGTGTTCAGTATGACACTTTACTCTTTCAAGTGAAGACCAGAGGGATGATGAATCTAAACCTTCAAATCATTCGGTGCTCCTGGGATTTTAAAGTTACCATTATTTTTTTCCACTATAATCTTAAATATTTTTATTTACAGACATCAAACAAAGCGATCAAATTTACACTAAAACAAGAGAAATATAACAAGACATTTATTTTCAGCTTAGAGATACATCTTTAATGGCATATTGAATTAAACCTATGTCATTTTATTACATAATTATCTTAATCTGTCATAAGAAACTGTTAAGTGTCCCTCAATAAAAACATAAAAGTAAAAAATCCTATGCACAGAATTTTACTTTCCTTCATGGTCTTCACACTTAAACGAACCCAAAATTGTTTCACACTTTGCGGCTAAATCAGGTCAGATTGAGAGCAAAGCTAAATGGCAAAGAAAGAAAGGGGGGGGGGGGGATCCGTTCTCCTGCAGTTCTTGCTGAAAGAGAAACCCATTCATAGCTGCATTAATCATGGGTGGCACTAAAGAATGGCTGTGAGGCAGCATCCAGAGAGAGGGAGAAATAAGAGGAAAAGAGAGGCTTTGAAACAGCCTTATTCATTAACTGGATCTCTCCAACTGTTTTCCCCTCCAATTGGTCTATGTAACTTAGAGATGATATGCTTTTATATAAAGTCTATAATTTATAAATATTAGAGAAGCAATTTAAAGTAGAGTTGGGAAACTTCTCTGTCAATCTGCTGTTTACTCTGAAGATCTCTAAAGTTCTTGCATATTCATCTCACCGATATCAAGAAGTTGAAGTAATAGTTAAAGTTTAAAGATACAATGAAAGCAGTGTTGATAGATGGATCTATTAAAATAAAGATGGTTTCCAACAAAAATAATTTCCCAGACTAAAAATTAAAGTGAAATTAAGATAGAACATTGTTTATGGGCTTTCACATGTTTCGTGTTTTATCTGTGTGGAACTGGGTTTAAAATGCACTCTATCCTAATCTTGTTCACCAACTATTGTGGTTTTGTTCAAAAAGACACAGGGAGGTACTGCATAGAAACCATAAATATGGTTTCGAATGAATGGCTCTGCGCTACAGTGGAACTACAAAAATATTTCCTCAAGAAACGGAAGCACACTGGTTCGGTTATTATTCGGAGTCACTGTCTTACTTCAGATTTATTTTACCCTAATCACAATTTGCTCATCAGGATAGGCTGATGATAACTTTGTCCTCTTCCTCTCAACTTTGTTGTTTTCATGTAAATGTTAGCATTTCCTTTGTAATTTTACCTTCTCTACTACTGACTTTTAAGGTAGAAGATTAGCCTGTTGCTTCAGTATGCTGCTACTTGCAATATATGTCATCACTTCAGATGGTTTCCAGAGCACATACTGTAACTATTGCTTTTGTTTAAGAAGCAGCATAATATTAGCATTTAGATGTGTGTGGAGCCTCACCTTCTGCTCTTACTGAAGGTACAAGTAGAAAAGCAGAACTCACATCTGCTTGGTGCCATGTTTCTTCTCTTTGTGGTGACAGATTGTAGCTGTTTCATAAAACTCTTTCATGTAAAATGCAGACGTAAATGTTTTCTTCCCTACAGTGCAACCTGTTGCCATTTTAGCATAATAATAGTACGTTAAATCTTTTTTGTAGCGCAGCATGTTTGTTTGATTGACAGCTCGAATGATTGTTTATCATCTGAGTGACAAAGTTTAAAGAGTACAAGCAGATGTTGTTTATCTCTTAGAGAATAGTGGTTTCACTAGAGTTTAAAAAGTAGCTGCAACCCCCACCAGCGTCTTGTTCTGTATTTTAAAAGGAATTTCAATTTTGTAATTCAAACGATTAGTTTATGAATTAAATCATTTTAAAGCTATGGTTGGTAATATTGGAGAGGTAGCAAGATTTAAAGGCAGCAATCCCCTTTCCCCTCTCCGTTCAAAGCTCTGCCCTCCCCCACGAACTCAAATGTGCAAAAGTGTTCCTGTACAAGATTACCAACCTTCGCTTTAAGGATTTTCTTTTACTGGCATTGGAATTCAAAACCAAAATATGAGTGTAGAGAAATATTGTTATTTTTTTTCTAATACCAGTAGTTAAAGAAATATGAGAAGATGAATCGTGGAAAATTTGGAAACATGCTTTTTTTGTAAAGCCACAAAATATTGGAACTTTTATTTAAACTCACAATTGTTTGGGCTTTTGAGTTACTAACAAAACCCTTGGTAAAATGCACTGATTTAAAATTGAAACAGTTTTTTTTACTGCCTTTCGATCCCCCTGGCCCTTTTTAACCAGTGGCTTAAAACTTGAAATGTTTTTTTTTTAAAATTGATTTAGATGACAAAGAGAGACTTCGTTGTCCATATCTGATAAGTCTAACTGATTGTACAAAAAAAGCAATAACTGCCTTCTATTGCAAAAAGCCAGAATTGTCCTGTATCATGATTTATGACGCACACAAAGAATAAAACCCAGCAAGACAATTACTGTTGTTGTCAAATACCCAGAGCAGTATAATAATCTTTCAGATGTGAATATTTTGGACTATAACATTTTGGATTTAATGCTATGAAATGACAATAATGATGCTTGGGAAAGACCATCTAGTTGAAGTACTACAAGGTCATTCAATCTGGGAGCTATACATAGCCTAAAGCCACAGAGAACACATGTCTGTCTACAAATCAGGAGAATCATAAGAACGACCACGATAAGATTAAATGTCTTTTAGGCCTGAAAATTGTTAAATACAACATACAGTCGCTATGTTCGTTTATTTACAGGAAAGTTGCTATTTTTAACGTCAAGATCTTCAAACACTCTAAAACAAACCAGATTTCTTTAACAGCTAGTTCTATTGTCATAAAATGTCTAAACACAGTATCTTCATGCTAAATGTAGAAGTGCAGATTCAATCATCCTACAACACACACACTAATTTACAAAGTCGGGCTTTTACTATAATAACCCCTTCATAATTATGCGCGCATAATTTTTGTGATAATTTATATACATGTGTTATCTATTAGTATCTTATGTATAGTACAAAACACCAAGTACTAAAAAAGCATATTAGGATTTTATATCTGGAAGATGTGTCACAGATTTTTTATCTTTGTTCTGGTTTAAAGCCATCCCAGTTTATCGTTCGGTGCCTTGGTGTGTAACTCAGAGATGGATGCTGGTTAGATCACTGGGATAGGAGGTCATGACAGCATGGTAGCAAGCGGCCTTGGTAAATTTACCCTGGGCTTTTTTTCAGCCACTGAACAGCTGTTTTAGGGCATCAGGGGAAAGTGAACTGTAAGCCTTTTGCAGTCATAAATGACAAAGTCTATGGATGTCAGTGGAATAGATTTCCTGCTCAAGATGTACAGTGGACTTATTGAACAGGAATTAATGCTATAGGCCTATTTGTGTGCATGATTCAAACTTATTTTTTATAATGTGCTTTCATTGAAGTTGATGTTTTATATCTTTACTTTATGTATTATCGGTTTGTACATTCATGTGCAAGCTGAGCACGAACATAGGAAACAAATCTGTTCGAAGAGAAAAATAAAATCTGTGACTGAAAGCACACACTGTGAGGAGACATTTATGCACAGTGATAAACTAAAACAATTTTCCAAGCAGAGAAACATCTTAGTGACAGACTGTCAAATGACAGCATGCACTACTGCTACTCGGTGAGCAGGCAGAGGTGTGCTGGGCTTAACTAAATGCTACTAAATACTTAGCTATTAAAGCAAACATATTTAAACTTGAATTCTTTTTATTTACATTTTTTGTTAACCTCTAGTATATGAAGAAAGTAGGCAGCAAGTAACACAGTAAATGAAGAAGTCCTTTTTTATTGTAGTACTATTTGCTGTTAAAAATCTGTATTTTACAAAACAATTTCCCAAAAAGCATAGAAATTAAAATGTTATATAAAACCTGATTTACAAGACAAAAAATGATGAAACCATCACAAAAATATAAAGCTAATAATTATTGCTAAGCTCCCAATTATTGCTCCCACTGGTCACTGCAATCACTGTGTGCAATATCCCAATTGTGAAAAATGGCTTGTGTGCAATCATTGGCAGGATGGTATATTTCTAGTGTCTGCCCTCACACCCTGCATATAAATAATAAATATTTGCTTGCACAGCATATGTGATGTAATGGGTGAGATACTAACGTGCCTGTAAAATGGGACCCATATCGCTGTGGTTAAAAAAGAAAACAGCAAGAAATATTTAGATCAATCATAATTGTTCTATAGTTATAACATTGTTGCAATTGTCAACGTCAGGGTTTCAGTGCTTTTTACAGTTTTCTGCGAGTTTATTCTCGCTGCAGTTTCAATGCAACGTGCCTCCATTTTTTTCTAAATGAAAAGGAGAACTTTATATTTTTAACTTCATTGCGCTTATTTGTTTTGTGAAAATGTGCACTGGAAATCCATATTTCAAGATTCTGAATTGCTTTCTTCTTTTTAGTTTACATATACTTAAAAAAAAAAAACAACTGTGCCATAATGTCTTTTGGTTTGTTTAAGGATTTCATATAAAAAAATGCATATCCAAAGCCCTCTTCTAAAGGAACAGCTTGGAATGTCAGGAATTGAATAATGAAAGGGAGGCAGCGGGGGACTGTCCTCATGAAGAAGATGGAGGAGTGTCATGAAGTGGCATGCTGAAAATACAGTGCAAAAGGGGGGAGAAAGAAGATGCATGAACATCTGAGTAATTCAAACTGTTTTGAGCCACTCAACACTACCCTCCCTCATCATTTATTAATCTTTTGTAAGAATATTCAACCAGGCTTCTGCAACGGTCTTCTCCAAGATAGGGAGAAATAATTATGGCTCTGTATCATCCTGACACTCAGCAGTGTATTACAGTCTTTGTTATTGTAGGCATTTCGACTGCAATCATCTTTAGGCAACATTTATTGTCTGTTTCAGTGTTATTTCATGTTTTCTAATAATTTTAACACTCCAGCAGGATTAAAGCGGTGTAGAATATTAAAGGGTCCTATAGACCTCAGAACCACAGTCATTCCTCTGTCATCATCCTCACAACAAAGCTTCTTGGTTTTGATGGTATTTATTGTGAATCTGTGATACACAAAGATGTATAAAATGGATTTCAGCAGGAAACTATAGCCTTGTGGATCACTGCTTTTGCTATTTGAGACACCCAGTCAAGCCCGGTGAAGGTTGCTCAGCCATGGTTCTCCTTGTAAAATTCTTTAAAATTACAAAAAGGAGTGCCTTGCCACACAACTGGTAAGGGTTGTTTCCCCTCTAGGCACTCATTGGGTTTCCATAGCTCAAAGTGACCTTGGTTTTTAACTTTCTGTCCTTATGCGCAGTCATAACTGATAACTATATCACCAGCTGTAAACACAGAATGTTATATTTGCAGTTTGTTCTGAAACACAATATTTTTACAAGCATATTTCACAGCTCAAATTTCATTGCCCCTTAAATTAAGGTCACCTTCCAGGGAGAGGAATGCAATACAAGCTAGTTTCCAAAGTACTGTTTGTCATCATTTAATGAAATGTATTGTAGAACAAAAAAAAAAAACAAAAAACATTACTCATCAGATTGGTTGGAAAAAAAATGGAGATTAGATTTTTATTCCATATCACCAAACCCTACCGCAAATCTTTTAATATTAATATTTTTTATTGGCCATAAATGGATTCATGTAGATTGACTGGCAGCTGAACAGGTGCTTTAAATGATAACCTTCTGACACACACATGAATAATGTGGAAAAAATAGAAGTTCTTTTAATATAAATGAAAAAAGAACAATGTTTTCATTGTAATATTATAATCTTACTCCTCAGTGTTTGGCTTCTTAATGAAACCTAAAATAAAAACAGCTTGTAAAATTGTTTGAGCAGTTTCAAACTGTGTTGTCAATAAAAAGTCTAATAAATGAACCATGTTCTTCTCAATGTAGAGCAGTGTAACAGTTTACCCAACAAAAATAAATAGACGTCATACCTCCTAAATCTAACAGTTGAGTTTAGTGCCTGACTGGCAGCTTAGTGTGCTGTTGCACTATTCAACCTTATCTCCTGTTATGTGTTACTCTGTCTGACCTGTTGGTCAGCTCCTCTCTCACTTTGTCTCCCTGCCTCAAATTCTTGACCTCCTTGCATGGTATTACAGCATTACAGCATGGATTTGACTAACAAAAGATAAAAGAAAAACAGCATCTGTTTAGATTTTCTTTTACCTAAATATTTTTAATAATTGATTTGCCAATTTGTTGAGGCTCATACTCTTGTCATATCTATTAATAGCACAACCTTAATAGGATTTTATATCTTGGTACTTGCAGTAATTCACCTTAAATCTAATTTATGCTTTGTGGCCTCTAAAAACAGATCATGACTGGTTCAGTGTGTAAAAAAATCCTGCTGATTATTCCCCCAATCTTACACTTCTTAGAGGCTCCTAAAATCTTGATGGCTTTTAAGATAAGCGTTATAAAGTGTAACATGAAGGCTATGTGTAGCCAATTAAGAAATATTTACAGAGAAAAAATAAACAAAACTCACCAGATAAGTGAGTAGATCCCTTGCTTGCACTTCTTTAAGCAATTCCTTTTTTATTATCTTTCTTTTCTGTCACAATTATTCTATGAAGCACCTTTATTTATTCTTCCTTGTTGGCCATGTTTATTTGCACATAACTCAAATTTGATCTTGAGATGTTTTGTGAGATTTCCTTTCTGACATCTTAATCCTCCCAAAAAGCAATCTGTTCATGTATGGTGTAACACACTGAAGGGAAACGTCTGTTATACATATATTTGATATTTTTATTGTCATGTTTGAAGTCTGAGATTGTTAAAATCACCCAATAATTTTAGAATCTTGTGAAGCAGTGGTGGTACCTGGAGTACTGGGCTGAGTTTAGATTGGAGGTTCTTGTGCATCTGCCCAGTTAGTTTATCATAACAGCCAACAAGTCCCGAAAGAACATTTCAAAAAGACTCATTGATGAACTGACAGAACATATGTAGTTTTTAAATTAAACTTTCTTGAAAAAATAAAATAGTGCTGGGCAGCAATTATATGAATTAATCGTTATTAATTGCATTCGAATTTTTATAATTAACTGTATTATTTATAATTCAATAATTGATTTAAAGGTGTGTGTCATATTTACAAATTGTTTTTCATACATAAAAGCCCAATGATATATGCAAATACTTTACAAATAAGGTGTATTTATATTTAGGTAATTCCTTGGTATTTCTACTTTCTCCATATTGACACAAAAAGCTACATAGTCAAATAAAAAAATAATCAAATCAAATACAAATATAACATTGTTTTAATTAGATTGTTAGAAAAGTTACCATGATTGATGTAGTTGTTCTGCCTATATTTATTTACACAGAACATTTGTGGATTTCAAAAAAAGAGGACACTTGATACACTTAATATTTATGACTTGGCTCTCCTTATGGTCTTGGCGGGAGATGAAGGAGGATCAGTGTGTGTAGCTCACCTCTTTTTGTTCACCTGCTTTCTTCCCTTTTTTTCAGAGAGGGGGGGCTTAGTTAACGAAGTTTCAAGTGGCCCAACAACACAGGCTCTCTGTTAAAGTGGATGATTTAATCAGTGATACTTTATGTCTGAATCGAACCACCCTGATGAACACAATTCAAAGTTGCATTGCACACTTATAACGTTGCTTTTGTTTAGCCCAGTATCACGTAATAGAATTTTAAAATCCAAATTTAATTAAAAGTTTGTACTTTTCACCACATTTCTGTCCTTGTTCTTTTTTTGTTGGCAGTGAACACAGAGCAGCACTGTTGTTAAAATAAAAGCACTGTCATTGGTTGAGACTCACAACAATACCAATCCAAAGACAAAGCCAACATCCCATCCATCCTGCAGAACAACGGGGTTTGTTTGTGTGCTGGTGCATAATTATAAGGTGCACAAATAATGTATTAATGTGCTTTAAAAGGATTACCAGCCTTAAGAAACAAGTTACAGTACAGTAAGAAATTGATGCTTTTTCCTGTTTTTTCTCCTTTTGTACTCTGCTAACTCGTTCCTACTTTCCAAATGACACGTCACACATATTTTTGATACTGTACACCTAGTCTGTAATTGACTTAAATCCAACCAAAACTCTACTCTTAAATTTGTGATGCTTACAAATATAATCCAATGTTTTTACACCATCAAAAATACAGCTTGTGTAGTTTTTGCTAATGCCAAGTATCAGGCCATTACTGCAATGTTTACAGGCACATTGCTGCACACTATAACACATGAGTAATATTAAACTATTAAAAGAAAAATAGTGTCTTGATGGACGCCTCAACATTTCTGCCAGTGTGAATGTGCTGCTGTGCTGAAACAACTGCTTTGTGTTTAGCTTAATGCAGAGTGTGCATAAAGTTGCTGATGCTTAAAATCAGTATAATGCATGTTGCTTTTTATGTATTTCTTGCATTATCTCATTAAATGGTGCTTCAACAGTTTGATTTTTTCTTGTTCTATCTTAACTTTCTCCCCAATCGCCACTGTCTAAGGTCTGCAGAATGAGATCAATGAAATTACAAGGCATGCAGCAAAAGCTTGTCACTGATCAATGAGGAATCTATCTAGTGTGCTGTGAGGTTAAGTGGTGGCATTGGGCAATCCTAACAACTACAAATGGTTGCGCTACAGGCAGTAGGAGTCACATGAGACAACAGGGAACGTGGAACTTCTTTTGCAGCTAGAGGAGCTCTGTGTTAATGATATCATGTCCAGCAGGGAGGATCTACTGTGGCTTTGGCAGCTGCAAAAGATGACAGAAACCATTAAGATGGGTATTCAGAGCAATAGATTTTGTTACCCAGTCAGTCATCTAAATTTCTTCCACCGGGAAACATATCTGTTCTTTTCTCATGTAAACCTATGTTGCTTAATTTAACCCTTCTTTTAAGGTTGGACTGTTAATCCAAGTTTTTAGTTACATTATTTTTTTTACATTTATATATGTATTTAAATTAATATTAGATCTTTTAGAAATTTTAGAAATATCCATACTGCTTAGTTTGCAAGACTTGATGAACTCCTTTTCTATTTTTAATTAGCTCCAGAGCTAATACATGAGAAGGATTTTTTTAGCCTGTTCTATTGAACATTTAAATGCATCTGAATTAAAAGTAAAGCTGATTTGAAACTAAAGAAAGCTGAAAAACAGTGGCGCTCAGAGGTGGAATGAAACTAATATGCTTTGACTGTTACTCTGAACCAATCTTTGAGTTTTTATTTGTGTTAATACTGATCCAGCCATGATCTTTAATCCAGAAAATATAATCACCGACAACATTTGACCCATGCCCTACCCCATACTAACAGCATTATGTTTAATAAAGTCATAAGTATCTTTTACAAAATGTTTTAATTTTGATCCAAGTCCTAAACTTCTGTTTTTGTTTACTGAGATAATTTAAATGCGAGTGATTTTTCTGAGCAAAGACTTCTTACTTACTAATGAAGTTTCCATGTTAAGAATAAACATACCTGCAAATTTGTGGACAGAATTAAAATCTTGATCCAAGAACAATTTATATCGATGAGGGCCAGATATTCTTAGACCTGGAAGTGGTCCAGATTAGGATAAAACCTCAGAATGTGAGACGTAGGTTTGTGGAAGGAACTTTTTTATATATGCTGGCCCTTATGATGTAACACTGGTGATGGTTATGTAAGGAGATAAAAAAATAACACCGTGATAATCCAGTTTTATGTCATCATTGAATCTGTGCTGCTGGTGATTAACTCCAACAAACCTCTCTCTCCTTGCTGTTTCTCATTGGCTTTAGTTAGCATCAAGGAAATCAGTATTTCCTCTTCCAGTTAAGAGGCTAAATCAGCTCATTTACGTTAATTCTTTTATGTTATGACCTAAACTTGAATTGAGACAAAAAAAATTAATAAATGAAACTCTGGTTGTCGAATTTATACAAGTTAATTAACAATAACGAGATTGAACATAATCCAGAGATTATGATTTACGGATACTAGGGAATTGCTGAGTATGTCTTATAGACGGACTAAGGAGTTTTCTGTTTCTTTTAATCGTGCAAAATGAGATTGATTGGGATTCACTAAATTTTGTCACTTCTGCTGTGCTTGCTGTAGGCTTTGCACTTAAAACAATTGTAACTATAATGTTGTTTTATATGTATTTAATGGTAGAAATGTCTTATATTAAGATCAAAATAAATTGATTATGAAATCATATGCAAGAAAAGGATTGGTTTTATCAGATGTAACCACGGGGTTTGACCTTGTGTAGGTTCTCACTTAACAACAGCACTTACTCTGCTCTAGCTTGGCACTGTTTCTACTGAGCCACCTTGGGAAGATTTCCCTGAAGAAATCTAGGTTTTGTGATCCTCAATCTTAAAATAGCTGAGAATCATACATTATTACTCAGCAGCTTGCCTCCTTTATCAAACTGTGCTCACTGCTGTATTTATTGTCTCCTTGTTTTCTCCAAGCTTCCAGATCTGTGGAAAAAAAAAATCCCCTCCCTCATTAGCATAGCTTTATAGTTCATGGAGGAGACTCAAAGGTGGAGTTTGTTTCTAAATCCCCCCCTAAAGAATAAAAAAATAGGTCTTTGTTGAGTATAAAACAAGCACACAAACAAAGATTACGATTGCTTTTAAGACTGGATGTACAGCAGCACATGAAATTGCTTGTAGGTTATGTATCATACATTTGTGTTTGAGTGTAGTTGAGCTGAGCAGATTTAAATCTTCCAGCCTGACTGTGTATTTTTCCCCCCTGGGTTCAGTAAAACATAATGGATGCTGAGAGGTGCGACACCTGCTGAAACTGCCTGCTTTGAAAGGACTGATATGATGTTTTTGCACCTCCAAGCACATACAAACAAATACACCTCTTTCAGGCTGTCGTACACAACAAAGTCTACTCACTCAATGATCTAGTCTCATTGGCATACTAGTGTGACACAAATACCCACACACCTGATTGATTTCTCTCGGATAAGTGAAATGTCAGCACTTTAAGAGCAGTCAGATAATTAAAACAAGGCTTTCTGTGAGTCTGTCTATTGTTCTGTCTCGGGCGTTGCCTTTTCCTCTTTGTAGCCAAGTAGACATTGTCTCCAGATGGCCAGTGATACAGAAGCAAACAAAACTTCACACATACTGTTTCGCGGTTTCTGTCCATCGTTCAGCATGTGTATGCTCATAAATAGCAAAAAAAAACACTTCGATAATTTTTGTGTTTTTCTGACTTTGGCAGAGCTTCATTTTAGTAAATGGTTGATTTACAATCTCTGCACAGATGAGGAAAAGGTGTGAGTAGAAATCTGTAATATTGTGCTGCATCAACCTATTTCCCCCTTAAGGTAAATTTACCTAGAACTTATTTGATGTATCGGCCATCAAGCTGTGTGAAGGTGTCAGGGCATTAGAGCTAAGCCAGCCTGTCTCCCTGTAGGTAAAGAGGATATATTGCTGCCAAATATGGCTTGCTCATTTTGGTGCAGCAGTTATCATCATATCCAATAAGTGTTATCTGCATCTCTACCAGGCATTTTGTCAAAGTGGAAATAAGGCTTGAGTTTGTAGAAGTACATTTGACTTATGCTTGGGCTTACATGCAGAAAATATAGCAAACAGTATAATGTAAGTGTGTGCCTTACTGTTATAGAGAGATCCTTTGATTTAAAATGGAGTTTATTTACAATGGGCTTTGTTTATAAATCATTTACTAATTTGTTTATAAATCATTTACCCGCTCATATTTTGAGGATTGCAGCAAAATATTTGCAAAGTCTGGCAGGTTTCTTTAAGCCATAAAATTGTGAAATGTTTTTATCCAGTTTATCAAAAAAAGCCTTTGTAATTAGTTTGGGAACATGATAGAAAAGGTACAGAAATTTGGGTAAGATAATCATTTTGACAAGGTGCACTCGCCCTACCAGAGATAATGGTACTTAAGACCGATTGTCAAAATCTTCTTACATGCTCTCAATTAATGGAACAAAGTTCTAATACATCATTTTATTCATAGATGTGCAGACAAACATTCCTAAATAGTGAAACGCTACATATGTCCCATTTAAAGGATGAAATTGAACCACGAAGGTTTCTGGTCAAGGAATGTTTGAGAAAAAAGTGGCTTTTTGGAAGTTGAGCTTATGACCAGGAAGTCTCTATTCTTTAAGAACGTCAAACAGCACTAGAAGCAATGTCTGGGGAGCAGAAATGTATAAGAGCAAATTGTCCATGTAGAGGGACTCCTAATCAATTAAACCTGCTCTAAGGATACCTGTAGAGCATAAATCTCTCTGTTACTTCATCTAAAAAACACCATTTGATCCTGTTAAAAGCCTTCTAGGCATCAAGAGGTTCAACTATTTCTTTTTTTTTTTTTTTGCGCTTTTTACGGCACTAGTGGCTTGTTTTTCTGACAGTAGGCTGACAGGAAAGGGGGTATGAGAGAGGGGGAGAGACA
>JAUZNJ010032723.1:0-13537 GCA_034780135.1 Jordanella pulchra | reverse complement strand
ATATTGTTTTGGACTGGCTGTGTATAACAATAACTGAAAGTGAGAATTGAGCTCAAATCATGATCAAACAAATAATTACTGGGTTAACATAAATGACCACTAAGTTGCTAGGAAAACAGCCAGTCAAACCAAGAGGCAGGAAGAACAGTAGGAAGAAACTCAACTCCTAGAAACTCAACTGCTGCAGCGGTTGAGTTCCCTCTTTGGATATGTACTCCCCCCATAAATTTGCATTGTTCGGTCATTTCAACATGATCTGCATATTGATGAAGGCAGTCACACAGAAAAGGCGCGTACATGCTCTTTGAATTGCAAACTCAAATCACTTGAGCCTTCTCTAAAGATCTGCTCTGCAGTGCAAACACATTTCCACCTGTTTTAAGACAAGCAGAACTTCTGTAGATCAGGCCAATAGTGTTTAGTATCTAAGCAGAAAGTTGATTTTTTCCTATTTTTTTTCTTGCCTTCACCTGTTTGCTGTGTCAGCTTGTGACAAACTGTAGACAAGACACATTATATTCTGTCTCTAGGAATCACTTTTCTATGACCACTTTTGCAATTGTCAGGTCAGGTGTTTGAGAACAGGACTAAATGTTGTGTTATCACAGATCTGTCCAACACGCATGCCACATTCTCCATACACGTAAAAAAAGGAGAAGAAAACCTTGTACTATTTTCCTTCCACTTCATAATTATTGTGTGTTGGGTTAATCAGACTAAAATGCAGGAAAGAAATAAGGGAGTGGAAAGGATCAAACTCTATAAATGCTTTTAAAAGGTAACCTGTGCTATTTTTTACATTAGACAGCTAAATCCCTCAGAAGAATAAAGTGAAATCCAACATTCAGAACTGTCTTTTAGAAATAAAATGAGTATTAGGCCGTGTTTTAAGTCTATAAACGAAAATGTAATTTGTGCAAATTAGCAGAATAATTTTAAGGTATGCTTTTAGCCTCCCTTTTGCATTTTCATTACACGTGAGTCATTCAAATTATTCTACAATGCACTGTTTCAGAAACAGGTTTAACAGGATGGCACTGTAGTTAAAATATGCAGTTCTTTTTTTGTTTGATTCTCTGTAGTTAGAACCCTTTGCAAAATGACAAAAAGATAAATCCAAAGGAGCGTGTTGTCACATTAAAGAAATCAGAATTGTAAAAAATGGACTACCAGAACTTGGAAGTTCTCTTTACTGATCATATTTTTTATTGAAAATGTTGATTTTCTGTATAACTGAGGAAACAGCACATGTGCATAGGCGGACAGGCAGAGGGTAACCATGAGAGAAAACGGCAGGTTAGAAGGGTTCAGCTACATCCCAAGGTAAGTGTATTTTGAATAGACAGTGTTTTTACTAGCTGGTGGAGGAATTGTTACTCTGAGGAAGTGCGGGTAGTTCAGAAAGAGCCAAAAGAAGGCTGGTGAATAGATGTTATTGGTGTTGCAGTGATATTTTCTAGTGATGATGGGAGGGTTAGAGAGCAGACAGGTACAGTTAAGACTAAAAGTTGTTCATACCTGAGAAAGTTTTAGATTTCTAATATATTTTTAAAGTTTGTTTCTGATAGAAAATGAGGCAGGTATCTCTTGATAAAACAATGTGAACATAAACAAAATCGTTTTGAAATCTATTTCTTCCAACAATTTAACAATGACAAATGTCCAAATGCAAATGCACTTGTACCTCATCCATGTAAAATCACAGCTCTATCTAAATTCACTAAATTTAATTTTACTCTAGCAATTTTTTGCAAGCTTTTTTCATTTCTGTGCTCCTTCACTGCTCTTGCATACAAATGAGTAATCGTTTCCTTCATTGTACACGGAGTTATTCACTCTTCTCCATAACCTTGATAATCCAGCAGCAATTGTTCACACTGTTCCTTCTCTCCCTAAACTTCTTACATTGCGTAGTTGTGGTGCTGAACTAAACTTCACTAACAGGGAAACGGTTAAATGTCTACTGCAGTTGCTTATAGAGTCGGCATTTATAGCCATAAAGATAATCACCATGTTGTAGGATCTGATCTGTCATTGCTCTTCTATCTTTTGGAAACTTGCTATTGTTTTGTGTTAGTAAAGGTATTTTTTTTGCCTGACTGCTGTTCTTGCAATTGTATTTATCCATTTATATCAGTTTTGATGTATTTATAAAGTGTTGTAATATTTTCCCCTGTTTCAGTTAAAGGTGATATATTATACAGTCACATTTTTCAATTTCTCTGGCCTTTTTTTTTCTTAGTACACATCTCTTTGTCTTTTTTGAGTAGCTTATCTCCCCTGTTTGATTGCACTGTTTTCCAGTTTATGATTGCATTAAATGAGCACATTGACATTTTTTAAAGTAACTTTCTGTGAAGTTCTTATCAGCGCTAAAAATTGTACCTGCTTTAGAACACCACAATATCAAAGGAAAATATGAAAGAGGGAAAAATTCATTTGCAGAAGAAATGCTAATGACTTTTCAATCTGTCGACAGGAGATTGAGATCAATGTTTTGATCACTTGAAGCCAGCGCTTTGCCATATTAGTGAGTTAATTTACTTTTTTATAAAGTCCTCTGGAGCTTGGTACTGGTTTCTCTGTTAATTGTATCTGCTGGCTCAAAGTGTGTGCAAAGTTTAGTAATCTACTGGATCAAACCTAAGATCAGGTGTTTTTCTGTTTGGATGATAAAAGAAGATCAATAAATAAACAATTGTTTTACCTGTGAATCCCCTTACAGGTTTTTTTTTTTTTACTTTAGTAATAACATACACTAGTAGCTGAGTAATTCTGAGGCTGACACACATTTGTCTCATGTTCAGGTATTTATTTGAGATTACAAAAGTACTTCATTCTTATATCCACAAACTACGGCTTGATGTAACATAAGCAAACATCAGAAATTTGCTAAAAAGTTTGGTTATAAAAAAAAAAGGTTAGGGTTACTTAAGGTGACAAAATGACAAAAGAAATTAAATAGCACAGTTTGATTAAAACACTTTTAGAGGATCCAGGACTTGTTGAACTTATTGGTTTAAATACGTTATTATATTACTATTAATTTTGAAATTGCCATTTGGGATACGTAAATACACGTAATTAGCACCAAATATAAACTGTAATGCAATGTTGTTTCTTAGTATTGGCAACACAGCTTGAAGCGGACAGGTCTTGTGCATATTACAAGCACAGTAAAACACAAAATATACTTATACAGATCAGTGACAAACAGTTTACATTAAAAAATTTGTATTCTGTTGATGACATCATAAATAAAAAAAATAAACTTTTAAATGGTTCCTCTGCATAAGGAGCATCTTATATTAATACACATGTTGAAAGTACCATTTATAGCATGGCATATTTTTCAAAAACAAGTTGTTTTCTAATTCTACTTATAAAAAAAATTAGGTCGTTTGTTTAAAGCTATATTTGTAGTTGTAATTTTTTCTTCCGAATGTTTTTTTTCAAACCACATAAAATGTTGTTCATTCAGCTTGAACCCCCAGAGTACAGAGGAGTTGTACTTTGATGAAGTAGTATTGTTTAGCTTGTGCATCAAAGGCTAAAACCCTGAAAGTCTTAAGGCCTGCATAGGGGTTGATTATTTCAAAGATAGAAAAAATGTATTATTCCAAGAAAACAGTTAGATGGATAGAAGAACTTTGTTAAATAAATAGCCCTTTGTATAGTGATTGTGTAAATGTTTCATTACAGAAAAAGAGAAGAGCGAAATGTAATTAGATGCAAACTACAATATGATGTGTAAATATCGTGCATCATATATATTTTCTAAATTAAAAGATCTTAAATAAGAATGTACTTTAAAAGCTGCTTAGATAAAATATTATTAAGTTACTAGGAAGATTATGTTTTTCTCCCTTTAATTATTCCCTTTAATATTCAAAATAATGAACAAATTTATAAATCTATTCTAATGAGCAGGAAAAAAAGGCTGTCATCAGAGACTATCTCTATTTTTAATTAACGCTATGCCCTTTTCAAAGCTTAGTAAAAGCAACATCTTATTCCTCAAACTGCATTATTGATCTATTTTTTTAATGTAAGTTATTGATTGTAGCTGATAGGAAGAAATGAAAGTACTTCTTGTTTTGAAAAGGTCTTAGACTTCTACGGTCCTTTCAACTTGAAGTGTCTAATTTATGATTTTTTAGTACTTGTATCCAAAATTCTGCAGGCTGCTGATAAACCATATTAGAATTTTGTATTTTATATTAACCAGTATTTATAGGGATACTCATTTTGATAAGCAGTCTTTTCTTCAACAGGTCCCCCATTGGTAATTAATTACACATTTCTCCCCAGCATCTTCATGTCTCGGTACAAAGTAGACAGTTTTGAAAATAAGTGAAAGTTTACTGACAGGTTTCTCTTCAACAGATCAACAGACAATTCATTCAAAACACACTGCCAGATTAGTTAAAAGTTTTTTTATCTTAGGAAAACCAGCTGATTGCATCGAATCATTGAATCGACAGCAATCCCTCAAACCAAGCATGCATGTAGCAACAGTGGAGAGGAAAAACTCCCTTTTAACAGGAAGAAACCTCCAGCAGAACCAGGCTTACTGTGAGCGGCCATCTGCTGGGGCCGACTGGGGTTCAAGGAGACATAAGCAGACACACAGAAAGAAGCAGAGCTATTACACAGACATTGGGGGGAATTTAAGGAGGATTTAAGAAACAACACAGGTCACCTTGGGATGCAATGTTGGCCTTAGGCTCAAAGGGCAAAAGGCAAAGATTTTTCCCATACTGTAGCACGAGCAAGACCACTCCTGAAATTCTGAAATAAATTTAAAAAAGGAAGATTTTGGAGGAGCTCAGTCAAAGTCTAGATTTGAATCCGATTTAGATCCCATGAGATGATAACTACAATGTGGGTGAATTAAAACCATTCTGCAAAGAACAATGTGAAAATATGTCTCCACAGACAAAACTTATGGCCAGTTATTACACCTACTTGATGGTAGGTGTCGCCACCAACAATAGCACAACCAGGTACTACTTTTAGAAGGTAACTACTTTTTAGAAATGGGTCATGTAAGCAAGGATATATTTTTGCCTTTTTAATGAATTTTTTTTAAAACCGTTGGTTGATTAACTGTAAAATACCAGTGCAATAAGAAGGAAAAAATTGAATAGAGAAATCACATGGCAGTAATTCTGTTGTGCAGAGGCTAGAAAAAAAAATCATATTAAAGATACTCGAAAGTGGGCTATCTATCCAAATTCACTTTGTCACTATTAAGAAAATAAAGAACATTTTTAATTTAAGATTTAGCACCATAGTTTTATCTGTTTTCTCACCGCCTCCATCTTTAGCACATTACTGATGCATGCGACAAAATTTCTGGCTCTGAGATAAGTGGTTTCCAATAAGAAATGAAAAGAACTAATGTCTACTTTCATAAACATGTTAAGTTGGAATATGAAAACATTTTAAATTGTAATTCTTGCTTAGAAAAAGATCCTGATGCCTAACTAACTAAAACATACTGTATTTTACTTTTTAAATATTGTAATGCTTCTCCTGTGAATTGGGAAGTGTAAAGGCAGAAAATTGAGCACACTAACTGGAAGTGAGAGGTGAATACAGAGAAAGAAGAAGGCCAATTTCTCCTTCGAATGTGATTAGAACTTCTTCTCTGCAACTTGAGAGCTCGTCTTCACTCTCCGATTTTCACTCTGAGCCCAATTAGGAACCCACCATGCTGCTCAAATACCCTCCTCAAGCTTCTGGCTTGATGGATTGTGCTAGGATTTAGACTGATACTCTGCTTTAGGGAATAAATAATTACAAATGCCACGGGCCCCTTTTTGCAGTTCTCATCTTAAGCTGAAATGAGCCTGGTGGTACCACATGGTAAAAAATAAGTGAGAACTGTGAAAGACAAAATTTTCTCTTTGTAAAGCAAGCTCACCCCCAGAATCAGAGGATATAATATAGTTAACATAAATCAAATCAATTGAGATTGTTGCAATGTATTTAATAATATACAAATGTCGTGCTTATACTTTAAAAAAAAGTTTGGAAGCTTTTCTCAGATTTTTGGCACTTTCAACTTTCTTTATCCATGTACTTGATTATTGCTGTTCTTTAACTACTCAAGTCGAAACTTTTTAAACACTAAACTGGAAATCTAAAAAATTGTAAGGATTTAGGGATTTATCTGAACACTTATCAGCAAATTCCTAGTAAATATAAATGCATCAACAATCATCTTTTCAATGGGATATATTTTAATATCAATTATTTTCATAATTCAATTTAATTAAATTATACTTTGTTAATGCCGAAGGGAAATTCAGTATTGGTACAGGCTGTTCAAGAACATAAAATACACAGACTATTTTTATGGGGTGGGATGCGCAGTCCGAGTCTTTGCTGCTATAAAAAGGTGCTGCCCTTGCAGTTAGAAAAACAAAAAGAAAGGGACCAGAAAGGGTGAGGGGAGGAAGAAAAATCATATTTCATACTGTATCTTCAGCAGGATACGGTTTGAGAGTAAAAATAAAAACTCAGCACAGAGAAGCAACACTTATACAAAACAACATTTCTCTGCTCTGGGAACAAATTTTCAGATAGAAACAGATTGTTTGGGTCCGACTGTTTAATTTTCCTGCCAAGCTTCAGAGATTTTACTGGTCTCACAATGGCGAAATACAAATTGAACAGATTTATGGCCACTCTGACAATAACCAAGCTTACAACTGTCTCCTAGATCAGGCATCCTCAAACCTGGCCCTTGAGTTCAGTTTTCCAGCACATTTTAGATGCATCTCTGCTTCTACACCTGAATACTATTGTTTAATTTTCTCCTCGGTATGCAACCAAGTTTTCCAGAGTCCTGCTAATGATCTGATTATTTGACTCAGGTGTGTTAAAGCAGAGACAAATCTAAAAGATGCAGGACACCAGACCTTGAGGGCTGTTGCAGGGCTGGAATTGAGGAAGCCTGTCCTAGATTATACCATTTCAAATCTGAGTCCAGGAACCTGTAGTTAGCCTGCAATCCAGTGCAATGATTGCATCCAGTTTGCCATTCTGCTCACTCAACATCACAGTCTGTTGATAGCTCCGCAATGTCATGTTTGGGTTCTATAAACTTAGCCCACATGCAGAACACCACCGGAGTCAAAATATCAGTTAAATAATTTATTTGAGGAAAGTTTGAATTAAGACAGATTATCAGCAAAAGGTACTTTTTCCTCTTTGTAGATGGATAATCTGGATTTCATCACTCTAAGGGGAACAGCAGGCATATGATGAGTTCAGGCAACTCAGAATTCTGAGAGCTATAGTAACTGTAAACATTATTTGGAGTGACATAGTTTTGTGTCCAGAGGGGGGCAGCATGACTGGCGGTTCCTGGATGAAGGTGGAATGTTGGTGGATGAGGGGGTCAGAATCCGGAAAGATCCAACTAGAAACAGAACAGGCAGACTGTATTTTAAGGGAGCTCAAGAATCTGGAGACTGCTGACTGAATCAGACTGATTGAGGCTGAAGATCACTGAGGTGATGAGGATAAGTATTAGACAACCAGTGGGTATTTTCCACAGCATCTCTGGAGACCAGAAAGATTACTCAGAATGGATCTCCACCCAAATTTCTAATAAAAAAACTCTGGAAGAGATAACACCTGAAGGAGGACAAAAAGAGTTACTCATCAAGATCTAACATACAAGGGATTCAGTGAGCTTACACTGGAGGGCACTGAATACAATGGAAGGCAAGCACTCAAGCGTTGAAGTGTCGGCAGCCTGCTTCTTTCAAGTGACTCCTGATGAGCAGATGAGGAACAGGTGTGTGACCGAAAGCCACTCCAGCCACAGCCTCTGTCTCCATCTAGTGTCCAAAAAAAAAGAAACACAAAAGAAAAACAAAACCCCAAAACCCAACAAAAAACACAGGAACCTGATATGCAAATCCCCTCATACTGTATATGCCAGTCAGCCTGACAATGGCCCAAACAGCCCCAACATCTTCAGAATTTCATAATATACCAAGTATCCACCAACTCCAAGCAGCAGAAATCCTGCTATCAGAATCTCAAATAAGTATGTGTCTTCAGATCATCACAAACAAACAAACAATCTTCAACTTATGCCAGGAATTGTGTATCCAGGAGACAGAGAAAAAGCGTTCTCCTCCACCAAGACCAAGGAAAGAAAAAGAGAGCGAAGACAAAAATTAATAATAATAATTAGCTGAGACTTACATTACTTTGAATAATATATTTCATGATAATAAGCTGAGAGTCTTACTTGCATTCAGTTATTTCATAAACTATTTTCAGATTAAATATTCATGTAATATTAAATTGAGTTGGTATTTATTTGGAATTTATTTATTTATTTAATTTTGAGAACACTGGCTTTCCATACTTATATTATTCTGAAGTGTAACATCATCTATCTTCTTCTCCAGCATCAGAGCTTTTCCCTAAGCAGACGCTGGTTATACAATGGGAATGGACCAATGAAGCAGGTTGTGACATCGATTAGAAGAATGAAAATAAATCGGGTGAAAGAAAAAATAATGCAAGGCTAAGCAAAGTGTATAAAAAATGCATCGTTGTAAAACTCTGTGTTATATCTGTTGTGACATTGCTGAGTTTAGTTGAGCTATGCTCTGCTGTTACCCGTTATGTACAGAAAATGATTGGTGTGTTATTTTTAAGCTCCTGACCTCATTCTCAAATTTCATTTTATGTGGTCAGTGTTTGTGTGTCTTGCTAACTTATTTGTTGACATTCAGTACTTTTTTAAGATCCGTCTTCTTTACTCCTAAATAATTCCTCAGACATTTCAAGAAAGCCTCCATTTGTTGCTGGATTTCTTTATTTCTTTATTTGTTCCTTGGCTTGTTCCAAGCCAAGGAACAAAGATGATTTGAGTGAGGAGTCAAAGAAGTTGTCTTTGCTAACCTGGAAAAACCATCCCTTAACAGAGGAAGTGGTCTCAGACATAACTTGTCCACTACATACAAAGTAGTTTTAGGAACTATACCCAAAAGATTCACCTCTCACCTGCACTCACCTGACTCACACTTTAAAGAGGCATGTGACCGAAACCATGACAACAACCCATGAGACCCTACCTAACGACCATCAACTCCCCCCTGGTCACCTCTTTTGGCCATTGTATTGGAGGGATCAGAGCCACCTTCTGTTTCTTTCTGTTTCTTCCCCTCCCCTAATTCTTTTGTCACACCTACAGTATATGATCTCAGTGTTGTTCAGTATCAGTTAGAACTCAAGAAGCCTCTTGGATGACTTCACGTCCAGTTGCCTAAATTGAACTTTCCAAGCTTGACCTAGATGACTGAGGATCTCCACAGATACAAAATTTCAGCAGATCCAGATGTGAAGACCTAAAACACATCACTCCCGAAGATTCTGTAATTTATTTTAAACATATTATTAATTGTTTGTTGTTGTTTTTTTACATTTGATGCAAAATGCAATTGAGATTTTTTATAAGATCTTTAAGTCTATGTCCATGTCATTAGCATATTTCACAGTAAAGTTCTTTGGAGTCTGTGCTAAAAATTAGTAGAAACTCACAAGCTATTTTGTAAAATAAATGTAGAAATGTTCTTATGTCCTAATTATTGTCTCTCCAGTATACTAATTTGATTAATTCCTCTATCAATAAACACCATTCAAACTTTTACCTGTTCTTAATTTATTTTGCAGTGTGAGGTGTACCAGTATGAATTGTACTGTAAGGAGAAGGGTACAAAAACATTTCTGAGGCATGAAAAGGAAAGGGAAAACTGGATGATTGACATAACAAAAGCTTTGACATGGCCCCAATTCTTTATGCTGCACTTACCTTATTCACAGCAGACTTTTCAAGGCTTCCATCCCTTTTTTCACCCTACCTTTGATATTTTGAACAACAGACCCACTGATACTGGAATAACATCATAAATGTTGTAAAGGAGAGTATCACAGCCAGGTTATGTGTCATTTAAGCATGAAGTATAAGGAAGTATTTGGAAACAGAGACCAGAGTGAGGAGGTACGAGTGGTTCTGGCTTAAAACAAATAGGGAGAGCATTTAGTAATCCTTTAACGGAATACCTGGAGGCTTCAGGGAGACTGATGCCTGCAACAGTGGACAACATTCTATAATACAATCAGAAATTCAATCAGAAGCATGGCTCAGCCCTGCGACAGCAGCAGCAACAACAACAGAGTGTTCAGCAACTAGGCCGTTGACAAACAAACTTGATGCAACCTTATAGCCATATAGCCTGTCTCCTTTTATTTTAACCAAATAGGCTTTTCAGTATTGGTAATTTGTTTTTAATTCTGAAGAGATAACGTTAGCATAGCTTAAATTCAACCTGGAGAGACTTACAAGGAGTAAAACTGCAAAAGAAAAGTTTTATGAAGTTTGAATTTATTTGCTGGAAATATAGTCAAATTGGTTCAAATTTGACATCAAAGGAAAACCAGCAAATTGCATGGACTCAGTGACTCACCGCAATCCCTAAGTGTGAGCGGCCATCTGCCAATGTCAACTTGGGTTTTAGAAGATAGAAGCAGATATACAGATATTGTCATAATGAAACAAGGCCTTTGGTGCTCAGGCCCTGGCCCCGGAGAGATTTGATGTTGAAAATCAGCATTCGCTCGGATGAGGGAAGGAAGATTAGAGTAGTTTTTCCCCCATGGCCCGGACACTGGTGGTCGAATAAGCTGGAGGACGAGAGAGTCTAAAAGTGGACTACAAGGGAGGGACAAGGTGGGTCAAAGTTCAGCTAAAGCACAGAATAGGGAATGTTGTCCTTCATCTTAATGAGGAGAGTCTTGAGAAATTATTGTCTCTGGAGAGGGTGTGGCCTGTCATCAATTGGCTGAAGCCTGAGCGAGGGATGTCAGCAGGTGTTCTGGGTGAGTCTTCCAAGTTTAATTTTCGATTGTGTCATTTACAATTTCTGGTAATTAATGATGAGCTACAGGTTTTAGAGGTTGGAGAGCAACACATCACATAAATTTTATGTTTACTCCACAGATTGCTATCAGGGCCACTCCAGACGTGAAAGTATATAAAGTCAAAAGATGTGCTATTATTTGAGATTAATTCAAAGATACACTTTATTACCAAAAGTATTTGCCTAGTTGTCTTAATTCACATATGAGTTTAAATGACATTCCACTTTTATCCATATTGGTTCAATGTAACTTTGGTCCACCCTTTCCAACTAGAATAGCTTCAGCTCTCCTGACAAGCAGTGTTTCCTGTTCCGGAGTCATTTCCGTCTCAAAGGTCAGAAACGTTTCAATCATTTCCGGGATTCCGACCTAGTCCGCCTGAAAGATATTCAGGCGACCATGGAAAATGTAAAGGATTTTTGTTCCAGTGCCGCCTGTTGTTTGAGCATTCACCAGAATGTTTCCCGAATGATAGGAAAAAGATATCATTTATTCTGAATCAACCTTCTGGAAAGGCCTTAGAATGGGCGCACGCCAGGTTCTCTTCCGAGTCCAATTTTTCCTGTTCCTTCCCAGATTTTCTATTAGAATTCACTCAAGTTTTTGACCAGGACTCTGATAGAACTATTGACTCTCGAGCGCTATTAAATCTATCTCAGGGAGACTCGACGGTGGCTGAATTTTCTATTAATTTCCGGGTGAAGGCTGCAGCGTCAGGATGGAATGAATGTGCTCTCAAGAGTGCATTCTTCAACGCTTTAAATGAAAGCATCAAAGATGAACTCGCTACCTTAGATGAGCCTGTCACCCTGGAGGATCTAATTAAACTATCTATAAGGATAGATAACAGGTTAAGGATCCGACAAGCAACCAGACGGAGGAGCCAAAGGGTTTTTTCTTCCACCCCTGTCCAAGAGAGGGTTTCTGCCTTTTTTCAGTCTCAGAGGGAACCGAAGTCGAGCCCATGCAAAACTGGAACGGAAGGAGGCTAAAGCTATGTTAACAGCTGCTGCTCAATCAATTCCTGTTCCGGATCAGGCTCCTGTTGCAGTGGCACAACCTGGTCCTCACATGTATGCAGCTCCACGTTGGCAGTCTGGTGTTCCAGGGTGGCGTGGGGGCAGGAGAGCGCCTGCATGGTTGGGTGTGCGAGGAAGGGGTGGACGAGGCTTGAGACGCAGAGACAGGTGTTTTTATTGTGGCGAAGAGGGTCACTGGGTTCAGCAGTGCCCTCACTATAGGCCAGTTCCTGCACAAGATGGTGCGTTGCTGGACCTGACGCCACAACAACCTCCGAATGCTGCATTGCCTCCACAGCATCCTGGACAGTACTTTCAGGCTGAAGAATATTGACACACCCCTGAGAAGAACCTGTATCAGGGAGCTTTGGCAGATCCCCTGATTGATGTGACAGTTGATGGACAAACATTGCCATTTTTGGTGGATACAGGAGCAACATATTCCACCATGAATGTTGTCATGCCTTTGCAAAAACCTTCTGATCAGATAATATCAGTGGTTGGTTTTTCTGGAGTGAAACAAACTCTGCCTATCTCCACACCTTTGCACATGGTTGTGGGCAGACAAAAAGTGACTCATCCTTTTGTGTGTTCCCCCTCCTCTCCCGTGAACTTGTTAGGGAGTGATTTGTTGATTGCTCTGGGGGCGACTATTTTGTGTGGACCTGATGGACTACTTGTCACTTTTCCTGATGGATCTTCCCATGCCTGTTCTCAAGTATACACACATGGACAATTTTTGCTCCAACAATCTGAGGAGCACCTGGCTGACATATACTGAGGTCTTTTACAGCCAGAGACGACTGACCATGCTGGGATCCTGTCCTGTTTTCTGCTTTGGAAACCCTGGATCCAAGCACTTGCACCATATGGGCCTACTCCTGATCTTCCTCATGTCACTTTGTTTTATGATCAAGACCAGACTGAATGGTTCCAGGAGCAGTTTGAGGCGCATTTAGCCGGTAGTGACTGGACTGTGTTTTCACAGGACATTTATGTGGCACCGGAGGGTGTTGCTGCTGCAGTTAATCTGACTCAGGATCAGTTGGCCTGGTATAAGTTGCATGATGAAGCAGTTCCACATATTTCTTTGGCTCTGCATCCTGGTCATCAGGCCATGGAGTTGGGGGGCGTGGTAAAACGCACCCTTGCAGTTTCAGACTCAAGACTTTTCCAATTCATGGGGATAGTTTTCTTTGCGATACATAATGCAGTGAAAGCCATGCAAATTGATTTTTCTTCCAGAGAGCATCCCTCAAAGTCACCCAGCAAGCAGACTAAAGGGGAGGAAGAGATTTTACAACCCGGGCACATACCTGCACCCAGAACATCTGAACCGGCATACATAACCATAACACGTACATATAATTATCAAGATGATTCCCTGTGCACTGTGGACAGATATTAGACTGTGCAAAACCCATCTTGAATAATCTTTGACCTGTATAGTGCACTCTGTGGAGGATTTTGTATTGTATTAGTTTCAGATTGGGGTTTCTAGTCAATTTAAAAGTTCTTAGACATATCTGAGCCCAGATGTTTTTTTCAAAGTTGACTGCTAA
>JAUZNJ010032722.1:0-13540 GCA_034780135.1 Jordanella pulchra | reverse complement strand
GACTCTGCAGCATCCAAAAATGTAAAAAGATGCTCATTCGGACCTTTATAATGGTAGTCCTTAAAGGGTTAATATATTCTTTCAAATGACATCCTGTAGAGTCTGTTTACTATTATTACTATTTACGACTCAATTAACAAATTAGCAGACAATTATTTTAATAATTGATTAATCAGCTCAGCCCTTATTTAGTTAAATCTCAAAACAGGTAGGAATTTAAAGAAAAATCTTTAAATTTATTTTTAAAAAACATGACCTGCTCATCACTGCAGGCGTGGATATGAGATTGTGGAGCTGAGTTCAAGTGTCAACCGGATGAGAGGCCTTTGGTTCACCACGTTCAGCAGAGAAGACAGTGGATATTAATATTATCAAAAAGGTTATTCAATGATTCAGATGAAAACAGGAAGCAGATAAATCAGGTTATTATTCCTGATCGGTTTGATTCTTCAATTTTCAAACCACTGGCTGACAAACAAACATTGAACACCTGGATGTCTAGGCCGGCTGTAAGCTTCAGAAGGAGCCTTGACTCAGCAGGCCCACCCACTCTTCCTCTGTGTCATCCGCTGACTCGCTCTGAGTTACGGCCCATAAACATCCCTCACTAGACAGCTGCCTAATATTTCACTGTGACAGCGTCTCACTCCAGGTGGAAATCTAACTGCTGTGGGACGTTTCTCTCAGCGGTGCTGTCTCCACATTTAGCAGCGGATGGGATTTCTCATTTGATGATTTCACAACTTGCACTGTTTAGCCAAAGGAATCCTCCAACAATTATAGAGTGGGCTGAGAGGACAGCCTGAGGGATGCTTGGAGGGACGTTTATGCAAATCAAACCGTGATTTAAAGCAAAAAAAACAAACAAACAAAGACTTTCCAACCCCGAACAAGAACCGTGTAAGAATTCTCTCAGAACTCCGGACCTTCAGATATTTGCTCCAGTTCATTCCAAGGATGAAGAGCAGATAACTCTTTGACTAAAACAGCAGTTTTCTGGCCTTGATGTGGCTGGAAACATCCATTTATTCCGGCATGATGCAAACCAGATGTTGGAGAATCATTTATTTAGTTAATGAAGAGAATCGACTCATCTGGAAAAATATTTCACCAGTTTTAGCTTCTAAACTTGACAGTGATTTCCCTTTAAGGGTGAGGAGGAACGTGAACTAATATTTTCAGCTTTTTTGGTGAACGAGGGTGATTTCAAACAACAACTGTGCTTTTCAAACAAAACAGAGGAGTTTTGGGTGGATTGGCCACAGCGGGGGCTCAACCTGCCAGGCTGTATTACGCAACCCTGCAGAATTACCCTAGTGACCCCCCCCCTCCATCCCCTAACAAGCGCTACGTGACCAGACTTTCCCTCCACAGAGGAGCCGCCTCTGCAGCCCAGGGCAGCGAGGCTGAGGATGGAGAGGAAGCAGAAGCAGGAAGGAGTTTAGCGGAAACGCTACGACACCTCGATACCCTGAAGGGAAGGGGGGGGGAGAGAGGGGGGGATGCTTTGTGTGTTCACACCAGACAAACAGCGCGTGTGGAGGAAGCTGCAGCGGCGGCACAGAGATGAGAGATGATGCAGCAGAATCTGAGCCGTCACGTACGGCCGGGCCTTTCTCTCAGTAAACGCTGCTGTTCTGTCACACATTTCATTATGCAACGTTGAGTGCATGAATGAGGCCTCCCCAGGGACGAGAGGAAAAAGTCTGGTAGCAATTACTTCATCTGGTTCCAGTACAACTTTTTTTTTTTAATCTACCAGGAAGAGAATAATTGGTGCAGAAAAGAGCTTAGTTCTAGTTCTGCAAACAGGATGAAGGAAGGGGTTCACAAAAAAAAAAAAAAAAAAAAAAAGCATCTCACTCACCTGAAATAGGAGCTACACGCAGCCAGGACCATCTTGTGACACGGGAACTCCGTGTCCTCCACCAGCAGCACCACATCCGTCAGTAACTTCTGTTCGTAAAAGAACTTGAGCTGCTCCAGCAGGGAGACAGCGTAGTCCGTGTTGACCGGCCTGCGCTCATTGAGACCCGACATGGTTGCATCCCATGAATCGCGCCCCAGCTTTGAAAACTCGCGCGGCCGGCAGAACCGGACTCAAACCAACCAGGAGAAAAAATACTATAAAAAAGGGAGGGGTGGAGGTTAATCTTTGGAACAGCAGATGTAGGAGAGGTCCTCCACCACCTCCACTTGTCCAGGTGGAGGTGTCGAACCGCAGCAGAGATTCTGGGAGAGCTGAGTGGGCTGTCAGGGGTCCACAGGAAGCGGGGGATCCAGGGTGAGGACACGGTCTCCCCTCAAAGGTTTATCGGTCATCTGAAGTCATACGGTGAGGCACGGAGGATTGGAGGTAGAGAGGGTGAGTCCTGCCGCAGCGCGGTCGCACCAAGTTTCCCTGAGAAACAAGGGAGACAAACAGAAGCAGCCCTCTGGTTAAAACTAGCGTCTTTACATCCAGGAACCTAAAACATTTTTATAGTTTTACTGCAATTTTAGCAACTTTTGCAGCAGACTCCGGCCCCATCGGTGCCATCTAAAACACATCAGTTCAAACCCACCACGTTCTGTTCCCACTGGTGATGACTGTGCTCTAAAATTCTAGTTTTCAGTTATTCAAGACTACAAAACCATAATGAAGCTGTTGCCTTGGCAAGGCTCTTGTTCTGATGAGTATACAAAGCCTTATACGCCACAAATATCTGCAGAAATCTGATCTAAGACAATATAGAAGGGAATGTAGAAAATGATCTCCAGTGAAAAGCAAACATGAGCGCTCCTGATTTTTACACATCAGCATCACTCAAAAGAACAATTAGCCCATCTCTGGCTTCAATGCCGTAAAAATAAAGCCGAACAAGATTCAAATAAAATAAAGTCTATTAAATGCTCAATAAGTTGCTTTCATCCACAGAACTATTAATATTATAACTATGTTGATTAGTAGCAATTACTGATTTTCTTAAACATACTTACAAAAAACGAATTGTGAAAAAGGAAAAAAAAAAAAAATCACATCTATGTTATATTTCTATCTCTAGATGCTTAAAAACCACAATGTTTGACGTTTCCATCCTTAAAAGATCAAAAGAAAACCAAGAATTCCCATGATTTTCTATCTCTAAAAACAGAAACCAACAGTATTTATTTAGGGTATCGTTTGTTTTACTTTGACACACACACTTTCACCACTACCTCTATGAAGGAATCTAAAACACATCACTGGTACCACAACACACACGCTTATGTGTTAATAGTCATAAAAAGAGAAAAATGGGTCTGACTTCAAATACAACTGTCAACTAGTCATAGGAAGCCTGATCAGTGAAACCAGTGATTAACCATAGCCATGGTTCAGTTTATATTAAAAAAAGAACACCAGTTTCAAGAAAATAAAAAATACATATTTATCTTAAGCAATTCAGTCAAGTTTGACCAAAATATGAGTGAGTTCTTTGTTTCTTTCGCTTTTCAGACTCAAAAACATTTTTTTAAATATTTTTGGTAGCTATAAAATTGTAGATTTCATGATTTCTATAAACTGGTTCAGATAGCTTATGTCTCCTGTTGTAAAAGAGACAGTGTTGTCCTGTTTTATTTGTTTTCACCGTTTTCTAAAAAAAAAAAAAAGAACAACATGTAACACAGTACATATGAAAGGAAGAGTTTAGGGTCAAATAAGTTTTTACTTCTTTACAAACAAGTCGTTATGTGAATGTGTCTCATAATGTATGAATGTGAACCATTCATCTATAATTGTTTTCATCCCCAGGCCAATTTTTTTTGGCAATATGGTGGTTTTATAGATTAAAAACGGTTCTGATCCTTGATTTTTTGATGGTTTGTTTAATTTCCGAATGAAGCAACTTCAGCCTCATTTATAGTAATTAAAACAAACCAAAAAACGTATACAGCCATGATCATCACCTAACTCTGTCAAAAAGCCGAAGATCCGGGAAATATTAAACTAAAAACTGGCGTTTAACGACCATGTACCGTTAACATGGTCTGTTAGCCCGAAGCTAAGGAGCTACGTTAGCGCGTTTTCACTGTACAAACCCCCAAAACAAACTGTTTGAATGACATGAATCAGCACAAAATACATAAAAACATATATCGACACGTATAAAACCATATTTAATACGAGACCGTCAGATAGTTGGAGTAAAAACAAGTATTAAACGATCAAAAATGAACCAACGGTTCTAGCCAGATTCACAGCATGTTATCATTAGCATGGTAGCTTTAGCGTCCCAAATCTAAACAGTTTCGGAGCAGTTTAACGGATATCCGTTGGAGCACACTGTTCTTTTGTTAATAAAATTTCGGATACCAACACTGCAGCGGTGGCGTTATGACAAAAAGATTCTGGTGTAAAAACCCAAAGATCTAGGAAGGAACAGTCAACATCAGCTAAGCTAATAACGAACAGAGCTAAAAATCGCGTCTTCCGTTAAAACTCCAGCAAGGTAAAAAACCATTCTTTCCTTACTTTTGGTCGTCGGCTGGCTCCACAGACCGAGCCGTCCTGGTGTTATTTTACCACCAATAGAAGAGTAAAATCGGTTCTTAAGGCAAAACTAGACGTAAAGACTGTTATGAGTCGGCGTTGAGCAGGGGACAAACCTCTTAGCGCATCAAAGGCGCCTCCAAAGAGCAGAGGCCAACCGAGGATACTGCACTCAAACCCAGTGACCTGTCCTGTCCAAGGGGAGAAACAGTGCCCTCTGCTGGCTAAACAACGATAACAGTGAGCTGCAGATATGGCGCCATCTACTGGAGTGGTTTGAATACAACAGCGGTGGAAGACACATTCATAGCAAAGGCTTGTTTGGTAATATCTTGAAATTTCATTTATGTACATTTGTTTTGCGGTTAGTCTAATTCTAAAACAAAATTTTTAATTAATTCTAACTAGATAATAAATGCATCCTTAAAAATATCAAACACTTTAAAAAAGGTTATTGAAAAATTATGAAACGGAAATTCGCAGTAACCTTTAAGCATGAATTTTTGACTGGGTACATTTAGTTTATGTTATGCTTTTGATAATAAAATAATGTTTTCTAAACTAAAAAGATGATTATATAGAAACTTACCATAAAGGCAGTAGACATATGTGAAATTCAAATTACACAGATTTGTAGTTTTAAGGTTTTTTTTAAATATTTGCCTAATTCTCAGCGGGCGTACTTCTCCATAATATTGTAGGTTATACTTTAATATAAAATCACACAAATTATTTTTACTGTATTAATTCAAGGATCGTTTTCTAAAGAACCCCCTGGTTTTTTTAATCACAGATATATACAATTAACATTTTATATGATTACTAAAACATTTAATCAAGTAAAGTTTCTGATGACCCCTGAATGCAGCACCTGTGACGAAGACAGCTGTCTCCTATATGACTGATTGGTTTGAACTGTTCGGTTTTTTGTTTAGTAGAAATGTAATTTGGAGAGCCACACGTTTCTACTTCGTTTTGGTCAACAATTGTTGAATTAACTTATTTATTTTTCTGTTGGGGATGTTTGTTTATTTTCATCCCTCTAAGTGTTTTATTTCCCGCGAGTCGGAGCAAGAACGTCAATAAAAAGAATGGAAGGTAAATATTTTTTTTTTCTACCTAAAAATCCAGTTGGTAATATTGCAGATATGATGTAAAGCTAATATTCTTTCTGTAGATCCAAGCAAACAGCCTTCCTCATTTGGCAGTGGAGCCCAACGAGGTCCCCATCCCAGGCCTTTTTTCTATGTTCAGCCACCTTCTCAGCCTTATTATCTCTACCAGCCCTGGCAGTTTACAAATCCATACAATCACTTTGGGCTGCCTGCGGGTATTGAACCAGTCACAGATGTAGATTGTGCATTCAATATGTTAATGATGTGGAAAAATTTAACTTTTTTTTTTTTTTTTTTTTTTTAAATCTCTTCATAGGTTTTAACTTTGGCCGGCCTAGCCTGCCTCCTTATCCCTATCTGCCATACCCTGGATTTGTTTTACCACATGCTCCCATATATCCTGTTGATTACAGGCGGGTCTTTGAACCTAGATACCAGGCTTGGGGAGATCTGCCTCGCCAACATCATTATCCGCAGCCTCAGGGGCATCGTGAAACTGCTTGTTCTGGGGCTCAAACTGACCCCAGCGAGGCTCTAAGTAAGCTCATTGAGTGCCTGGATAAAATCCGAGCCACAGAGCTTCAAAGCGGAGACAGAGAGCTAGACTCTGGAGTTGGCTCCCATTCCTTTGGTACCTTTTCTACCACAGAGGAAAAGAAAACGATAGAGCAGGATCAGGATGCACACCCCCATCATGACTGTCTAGAGTCCTCAGCCATGACTTCAAGTGACTCCAGGGGAGCCGTTTACGACAGCGAATCCAGCCAAGTTATTTTGGACTCTTTGAGCCCTGGGGATGGCTGGACGGGAAGACTAGAGGAGGAGATGCCTCTAGACAGCTCTTCTGTCCATGAGGAATGCCCCCATCAGTTGGTACCAGGCAAACACTCGCATGAGACTGAAGAGGTTTCAGATATTCAGTCAAATATCTTGGTGACTGACTCAAGTGTTCAAATGCGTGAAGCTGAGAAGGACCAGAAAACTGTACTCTCATTTCCCTCCAGTCAGCTGGCGCTACCAGAAGCTGACAATGGTGATGGACCATCTTCTGTCTTGGTGGCCGAAGGTGCTATGACAACCTGCCATCTGACCAAAGCTAATGAAAGCTACCAGATCCTCAAGCTCCCCTTTGATGGTGTTTTGACAGCTAGAGCAGCGCATCTCTCGCCCCCAGAGGCGCCTTACTACTGTAATTACCTCCCCATGCAGACTACTCACGAGCGCATGAGTGTCCTCAGTCCATCTTTGGATGAACTCTCTTCCAGGGATGAAATGTTTTCTACAGATTTAGATGATGCAGATCTCTACCCTAAGCACCTGTATGCCAGTGGAAGACTTTCAGCAGTTGCTGGTGGATCTCCTCCAATTGCATACGATGAAGAGGATTCATGGTTGCCAAAGAGGGTTGTCTGTGCTTGTTGTGGGAAAAATGTGGAACAAGGGACAAGCAGGAGAAAGATCCATAGCTCCAAGGTGTACCATGATCAAGTTGGAGACTCTGAGGATGAGGGCAAATATGGAAGAGGGTGCGACGAGCCAATTAGAGTGGTGGTTAGGAAGCATTCTGGACCCAAGAAGGCTCCGCCTGTCCAAAGACATGCAGCTAAACCTTGGTACACTAAAGGCCAATATAAAGAGCTGTCAGACCCGTTGAAGCAGGAAGACGGTCATAAAATATGTCAGCAGGAGGCTGCTCAAGCAGAAACAGAAGAGTTGGACAGCAGAGAGCTGCAGTGTAGAACATGTCGGGGTAAGTAAATCTGGATGTTATTTTTGAAAAACATACATGGAAAAACTGCTACGATCCATAAATCTGTTCATAGATGGGCTCTGCAGAGCAGACCTGACGACAGGCCAGAGCCGGTGGACGGATGGAAACGTGATTCCCCGCAGAAGACATACCGTCCCTTTGCAGCGAGGTAACTTAATAAAGGAGTACAAACCAGTTTAGTCCTGCTTTAGGCTCAGCCTCCCCCTTTATTTTAGATTTTTTTAAACAAACATTCTCCTTGCATGACATGACCATCATAATTCCCTGTTCCTGTTGAGGGCTTACATAATTTCATGATTAAACTTAGTTTATAAAGAATTTGACAGAACTTTTGAGTGGAACTCAAGGGACTGAGCACACATCCCTGAAAGACTAATTTGCTCAGATATATGAAAGTTTGTGTCCTATTGCTGACAATTTACATTTAGTACATTTTGGAACCTCTTTAATCTCTTCCTCTTGAACACGACTGCACAGAAATGAGCTCTCAGTGGAGACTGATGTACCACAGGCCTAGAGATGATTTCGAAGATGATGAGGTGCATGCTTTAAGTTGGGAAAGAGGTATTTCTTTTTTTGTTGTTTTGAAGCTTTAATGATCATTTTGTGAATTTAAAATGAATTGTGTTCTTATCCTCAGGCTCCACAGTGCGAGGAGAACTAAGATGATGTTTTCCTTGACCGAGTTTTGAACAAAATGCATTGAACTGTAGGTTCCAATCACTATAGATGAATAATAGTAATGCTTACATCCAAATGACATTTTGTTTGTTTTCTTCTCTCTTTTTTTTAGGTCCCCCCTAAAGGTGTGAAGGTTGAGGGATAAAGATATGGAGCACTAGGTGAAATGCACTCCACAAGAAGCATGGTTATATAAAAAAAAAAAAAAAGTCTGCAGTGACACTGCCTTTCACTTCTGAAGACTCATTGTTCTCACAAATGGGCTTAAAGGTTGTTGTGGATTCCACTGTTTGGGGTCAGTCCAATAAAGTATAAAATGTAAACTTGATGGGTTTTTTTTTTTTTTTTTGTTCTAAACAATCTATCAAGACCCATTTTAAAACGTGTAACCATATAAAAAAAGTATGCTTATTTGAGATGGGATTAAATGTTCACATAGCTTTTTATAATTTATATTTACTGATTTTTAAATTTAAGAGCTTCACATGCAGATGAATAGTGTTTACTATCAATTTAAAAGCAAATTCTTTCTGGCTTGACATGAATATTCAGGATCTATGGTGTAAAATCAAAGTGTTTCTACCTTACTCTTGGGCTCCTTTATAGTCTAATGCATTTTTCAAAGTGTAATGTTTTACATTTGTATGGATCACAGTGGGACAATGGTTGGGTTTTCCTTTCTCACAGCAAAATGGTTGAAAGTTCAAACACTAGTGTGACAGTGTGGGGTCCTGTCACTATGCCTCCAACTGATGATGCGCCTTGGTTACTCGGCCAAGGGGATATCCCTTTGGCTGACTGGTCGACGCGTATCACTTTCACCCAGGAGTCTTGGGAACAAATCCCGCCCAGGCCCTCTGTAGTAGGCACCTTGCCACACTAGTAAGGAGCTTTTGTGTCTAGGTTAATGCACATTTTCTCTAAGTCTTTAGCCTTTGACACACAAACTGGTATCCGTTAACTCATGACCCAAATAATTGGTTGATTATACAGATGTTTCTACAAAATCAATTAACCAGGGGTCGAATAATATTACAAATGGCAATGATGACCAAAGTAGTTTCTTTTTGCCATTTCTTAGTGATGCTTTTAAATCTTTTGACACATTAACATGTTTAGTTTAATTTTTATGCTGAATATCAAGACCCCATCCTGCAAGATTTTAAGCAGATACAGGGGGTCAATCTGAATAGTGCAAATTGGTAGGAGCACTTCAGGCAAATTGTCAGTCGCCATTAAGTGCTGTTCAAATAGTGCTGCCAGTAAAGATGGAGATGGGAAGAGAAGGCAGGATTGTTCTGATCAATCGGTCGCTCAGCATAGGAACGTCCTGTTCTTTCTAGGATCTATACCACAGGTATCCAACTCCAGTCCTTGAAGGCTGATGTTCTACACCTTTTGGATGCATTTTTTTCTTGTAATCAAACTACATCAAATAATCAGGTCATTAGAACTTTACTGCATGCTAAGCAGGCAATTAAGCAATTTGATTCAGATGTTTTGGATCAGGGATATGTCTAAAGGTTGCAGGATATTTGGCCCTCGAGGGCTTAAGTTTGACACCACTGATGTACATTTCCTGCAACCCTTTTGCTGTGTTAGATATCAGGGTCCGCGTCTTCTAAGGACCCAGTCTACCTGGACTGGGTCCTTTGACGGCCTTGAAAATAAGGAGGCCGGAAGAGTTTTTGCTCTGGATTCAAAAAGGACTAGCCTTCTCCGCTCTTGATGTGTTCTTACTGTTGAGCACAAAATGTGAAGGAATAGGAGCTAGATTCGCTGTATTCAGATCAAGTTTTCAAAATACCATCTTTAGCTGTTAAATATGGTATAGAAGCACGTTTTTCACCTATTCAGTTTAAATGTCATTAGAAATCAAAGTAAACCCTATTGTCCAAGTCACTATCGTGCCTGGTTGAAGGGTACAGAATCATTGTTTCATTTTAAGTAGGTGTTAAAATGACTGTTTAAAGTTTTGGGTAATGAATGAAAATGTTCCCATGATGAAATTAAAAGTGTGAAAGTTTTTTTTAAATTTTTATTTTTTTTTCACAACGATCTGGGTCAAAATATCCACAGGTTCCCCAACTTGGAACAAGAGCATGTTTTATTTTGGGTGAAGCACAGAAGTATCTGATCTTGGAGGTAAATATCTCACCATAGGGAGCCACCATCAACCACATTCTACTTCGGCTCCAACTGAGTTGTACCTCCTGAGTTGTACTTACTGAACCTCCTTTATGTAGATTATTTTATTTGGAGATCTGTGTTTTTATGTTTCAGCTATAATTTGATCCTATTAACCGTGCAAAACGTTTTATCTAGTGCCAATGAAGGCTTTAAAACCTTCGAAGGATTTCAACCTTCAACCAGAGAGTTTCAACCATGGCTGAGTTTTTTTGTTTTGTTTTTTTTACCAGTAAGCTAATGGTTAGCGTTGACCTTCAAACAACTTAAACATTCAAATTTGAGTAACCTAGTTGTATTTTGTTTTTAAATCTTGGTCTGAAATAAAGTGAACTCTAGAGACTTGTTCCTTCGCCTTTTCTATACAAGCTGGAATCACTGACAGTGTACTTTGTCCTTTAAATGTGTTGTAAACAGTCACCATTCTTCATAAAAGGAAATATTGATCCGTTGATGAAAACATTTCAAGAATTTCTACAGGAGTATAAACACAGAACCAATATACTGGTAGGACAGAAGTCAATCTTAAAGGCACCGTTTTTAGATTCAGAAGCTGTAACCTTCAATCTACTAAATTTTAAAGTCAAATGTACTTTAAGTGTCCTGGATGTTTCGGTTCTCTCATCACACCTGGGTCATATGGTAGCTTATTAGCAGCCACATGCAGACAAACATGCTAAGGAGGAAGTTACTACTTTCAGGGAGATTTGCAAGATGCCAGCCGTTGAGGACTGAATTTGGACACCGCTGCTTTATAGATCTAATGACTTTCCACAAATGTTAAAAGCTCAGGAAAGATATTATTAGTAGTTTCCAAATTTTACTAAGGCGGGAGTTCAATGTGGTTCTTGCCATGTGGCCACTAGTTCAGTAGGATTATTTCTCAAAGCGAAGTTGTAGTTTCTTTGTGGTAATAGATAATTCTTTTGATTTTTTTTCTGCTGAACAATATTAGATATACCCTTTCCTGTCTTTATTAAAAATCTCAATGTTTTAACATCTTCCCCTTCTTAGTCTATAGATACCAGATTAATATTTAAAAAATAACATTTTTAAATAATGTGATTGCCTAAAAAAATAGTTCCTCATTTAAATGTACAAACTGCAAAAGGAGAAGCTGGGCATCAAGAAAGCTACCTTTGCACCAACTTCAGCTTTAGCATGTTTAGCCCAAATATTAACTAGATTTAAAGGTGAAGTTTACTGCTTTTGTGACATGGAGTTATTTGTAGCCCAACCAGCTTTATTTGAATTACCCGGTTTGTCAAATGAAATATGATTATTTTTTTTTAAAGCAGCACTGTGTTATTTTTAGCTGCTGGAGACACCAGACATGTAAATTCCAGGTTTAGCACCCCTAAGACCACTGGCAAAACTGTATTACTTTATGTGTAATATGATTAATGGTTATCAGCAATAGTTTCACAATAAAATTTAAGATATGTCGAAAATAGAGTAAAAGAAAATGCTCCAGTTTCTTGGGAAATACCCCTGATCCACAGCTCTGATTTAAAATTAACAGTTTTATTTCTTAAACTTTATAAGGAACAAGGATTTCATAATAAATTACAAACAGGTTTTATCTCCTTATGAGTTTTTAAAAAAGTAGTAACTGAAAAGTAAAAAGTAACTGAATCTAAAAGTGATGCCTTATAGGTTCTGAGCAGCTTTGCTAAACCTGGAGCCAACAGACTGCAGGGCGCATTCATTAGTTCCAATTAGCTTCCAAGTTCAGATTACAGCTGTTGTTTTAGGTTGGCAGTTATTCCACACCTTGGACCCCTTGTGAGTGAATGGTCTCACACTCAGAGGTCACCTGCTGGGAATGAGTCTCTGCCATTGGCTCTAAAAGCTGCTCATTAAATTTAAGTTAACAAGTATCACCTGGAAGGGCTGACAAGCTTCTTTTCCGATTGTGAGTCTTTGGTTTTCACTTGAACGCATTTTCCTGTGGATGTCTTCTTCTTTGCATGTAGGTGATTTTCCCACCTCAATTCTCCGCATGCAGGAATTAATCTAAGCCTTGCATCATTAATGGCAGTTGTTTCTTTGTTCAGATATGGAAGCAGTCACGCCTAACTTGCAGCATTCTTTCGGACTGGGCCCTAGAGGTCCAAACCCGAAGCTTGGATCGGAGCAGACAGCTCCTGCTCCGCTTCGCTCTGAGGAGCAGCACCACAAACCGTTTTTCTACATACAGTCGTCACAGCCGTACATGCCCATGCAGGGTCTGCAGTGGCCTGTGGCCATGCCTATGCCCATGTCCTACAACCCATACTATGGTTACCCTGGCTTAGGTAAGGCTCTGAATCTGTGAATTTCTTGATGACTAATATTTATCACTTTCATGTGTTGGTGATAAAAATGTGACTGTTTTGTGCTAAATTGTCTTGTTATGCAAAATGTTTTGGGTTCTTTAAGGTAACCAGTGTATTTAATAACTTTAGGCAATGACTTTAAGAAAATAAACTTTAAAATCATTTGCTAATAACTTATCTTTATGAAATGTATCTTCCCATAACTGCACTGCTCAAGGTGGCTGATGGAGACACCTTGTTAGTTTAATTTGAATCAAAGCTTCAAACTGATCTGGAATAATATTTACTCCAAGTTAACTGATTTACTCATTGACTGTATTTTACCCATTTTAATTCAGGCTATTTCCCCAGACTCCTGTCAGTCATCTATATACGTGTTCCGGTGTGTTGGACTAAGGACATATCTAAAAGTTGTTGAATACTTGCCTTTTGGGGGCCAGTATCGTGCCATGGAAATGTATCAAATCTGCATAACATCAATGAAGTTTTCTTTGGGGGCTTTAAGAACCTGAAATTGACGAACAGTTAGTAGAAACATTGGCTCAGTTCATCCATAAAGTTATTGTACATTTTCTGCATCTGTTTTTTTTTTTTTTTTTAATTGTCATGGGACTACAGAGTCTGAAACATTTCCCTTAAATCCTTTTAGTACAGTACTAGCACTTTCAGCAGGTTTTTACCCTCTTAACTGGTAGTTGTACTGATTAAGTTTCTTTTATTGTTTGAGGTAAATATTGCCAAGCCTGCATGGAAGTCATCAGTGAAACTCAATTCTGTAATTGTACTCCTGCCAAGCTTTCCTTTGTATTTATATTGCATGAGGGGAAATATCTCATTCAAAAATTTAGCGTTAAATTTTATTTGGAATTGGCTGCAAATAAAGCTGTGTCTCATTTAGCTGGCTGCGTCCTTGGAAGGACGCATTTTAAGGCCGGTTACGTCATAACGCTGCGCG
>JAUZNJ010032721.1:0-13540 GCA_034780135.1 Jordanella pulchra | reverse complement strand
ACAGTCTTCTACATGCTTTGCAAGTGGAAAACCTGAAAAATCAACAGTGTATCAAATACTTGTTCTCCCCACTGTAGTTCATATTTTATGCGACAGACCAAAATTAACTAGATCATGATTGTTAGATGAGTCAAAATATGTGATTTACATTTTTTTGTCTAAAAAGAGCTGCAATTTGCCTCTTTTGGCAAATGTTACAGCTACATGTCTTTTGGTCAGCTGTCTGTGTTTGATTTTAACTGTGTCACACCATTTTTGAGGACAAAACGATTAACAAAGTATGAAACATATAAGGCCCATTAAGATCTCACTTTGAACCCAGAGTTCTACTGGATCAGATGTATAAATGAAATGAATATCAGGACCATAATAAAGCTTGTGGACAATTTAGAGGGCCCATTTTTGAGTAAACTTCCCACCAAAATAGACAACATTATACAGATGTCGGCTTAGCACCCACTTTTCACATTTAGACTGACATTTTTTTCCCTAGTTATTTTTTAAAAACACTGCTCAAGCACAGTCAGATCGGCAGGCAGCTTCTAGGCATCGACATCCATTTTTAATTTTTAAGATTCTCAGTTGGATTTGGCTCTGACTGCAGTCGAAACACAGGAAAGCATGACTCCAATATCTAGTGACTTACTGCCGTTAACAGCTTCTCTATAAGAATTGCTCTACTTACAGGAGCTCCATCCATAAGCATCCAACTCCAACCAAAAAAACAAAAAAAAAGAAGAAGTTTGTATTACAATGAGACATGGATAAAATCAGGAAGGCAGTATGATCATGATCTGGAAAAACATGTGTCTAGTTAAAACAGAGGAGGCACAAAACATCTTTAACAGGATTACAAAGCAACAAGCAAATTGAAAAAGCAGAGCTGTATGATTTGTTGTCATTGTAATCCTAGCAAACAGATTTATTCCTTGTGACAGAATGTGATATACAGAACAGGATGCATGTACTGATTATGGATCTGTAGTTGTATATAATACATGTACCTGTCTGCATTTCTCTCTGCGTACATGTTGTTCTCCTCACTGTAGTCCATAATACTGGTGGGCTTGCTGGGATCCTTTGACAAGTTATGCATTCCAAAGCAATAACATTGGGGGGTGGGGGGGTGGGTAGTATTTTACAGCATCCCTTCTCTGTCGGCATTGAGACTCTTGCAACATTGCTGTTCTCATTTTCATACATATTGCCTCCTCTGTCTTTCCTGGATGCACCTCAACGAAAATCCGTCACAGGAAGAAACTGTTTTCTTTAGGAAGTACCTCACTGTAGTCAACACAGCTAAAATGTCCCCTTTGAAGTGATCCTTGATTTCTATTTCAAAAAGGTTGAATGTTTTCTGGTATTTTTTTCAAATACATACAAACCTGCAGAGGAACCAGAGCAGTCAACCTACAATGGTGCCAACCGAAGGAATCGGCTGCAACCAACAGAGCTCAAGCTCAGTGCTTTTTTTTTGTTTGTTTTTTTCTTTCCTCACTTTAATATAGAGCACAGCATAACAGATGCAGAAAATGAAAGCATGACTTATTCCAAGAAAAGATTTTGCACTGGATATGTACATATTTATAATTCATCAGTGTGGGTTTCGGGAAAATGACATAAATTCAAAGACTGTACAAAACACTACCTGCAGTCCTCTGTGAAAATACTGAGATCCATTTAACTTTCAGCTTTTCGTCGCATTTCAGCCACAAACTATTTCGCTTCAACTAAAAAACATCATGAAATAGGTATAATTGTGATGCAGAGGAAATGATTTAAAATCTTATTTTGCAAATATCTGAAAAGTTTGGCCAGCTTTTGTATTCTGAAAAACAAATCCCAAAGCATAAAGCTGCTGTGTTTCTCCTTGGGGATGGTGTTTTTAGGCTAAACTGGCCATTAGATTTTCAACACTTAAGGTTTAGGATGCAGGACAGAAAATGGTCCATCTGATCTCATCTGACTAGACCTGCTGTTTCCTGTCTCTGCTGATGAAAGACATCCCTACAGCACGCTGCACCTGCCACTATGTTTAACCACATTAACCTTCACAGAACAACTTTCTTAAACTGAGAATAAACCACACAGACAGTTAAACTCATGGGGCCTCATGCAACAACATTTTCATATTTTTGTCGTACATTTCCCCCAATTTTTCTCCTATCATGGGCATTTATGAACACAACACATCATTCAACAAACGTTCTTAACTTCAGTAAATGATTCAAAATGATCATTCTAAAGGTAATGCATTACACCTGTGCATAAGTAAGCGTGCATTCTCGAAAATGTAGATCTGCATAATCAATTATTTCCATATAAGCCTACAAACTCCAACACAGGTGTTCATTCACAGAAATCAAGAAAAACTTTACAGGTTTATGGATGGAGGTTCTTCTGATCATCAGGATCATCTGATCTTGAAGGTCAGCAAACAAGGGAGGTTATTGTGGATTTCAGAAGAAACGGAAACAAGTTAAATCCTGTTAACATCATGGGAGAAGATGTGGAGGTGATGGAGGAGTATAAGTAACCTGGTGTTCACCTGGAAAACAAACTAGACTGAAGACGCAACTGTGAAGCCGTCTACAAGAAGGGATAGAGCAGAATGTACTTCCTAAGGAAGCCTAGGTTCTTTGGTGTTTGCAAAAAGATACTACGTATTTTCTATAATTCTGTTGTGGAGAGTGTAATCTCTTCCTCCATCGTTTTCTGGGGTAACAGCTTTGGTAAAAGTTTCAATAAAGTCCATCCATAACTTTTCAAGATATCCTGTACATGGGCATACAGACAAGCACACATACACACACACACACAAACACACCCACACCCACACACACACACACACACCCACCCACACACACCTGCATTCTTCATTCATTTCCCACTCATTTATATGGCCTGACCCTAAACCTAACATAAAGAAGAGAACTTATCTTCATGGGGACCAGTCGTTGGTTCCCACAAGTACTTATAGGTACCCAAAATGTAGCATATTTCTGAGTAACTGCCCCTACAAGTTTTCCAAAACATGGCCATCCACAAACACACAAACCTGACAAAAACATAACCTGGTTGGTGGAGGTAAAAACTACTGATAGAGGCTAGAGCTGCAACATATGCTGTAAATACTTAATATGGTTTCAGCATCAACCAACACCACAACATTCTGCTAAATCTCATTGTATTACACACATATACAGTACGTACTATATATATGCAGACCATGTTTGCCTTCTCTCTCACAATGCATATACATAAATAAGATGTCAAAAGTAAAACTCTAATTTAGCGGAGTCGGACAGACCCAAACCTAGATTTCCAGATTTAGAGTAATAATTAAGACAAGGAGCTGTCATGGACTGAAATGAATGCAAGTCTCACCGTTAGAGGTACTTTTCTTAACTTTCCATCCATTTTTTGTTCCAGATATTATTTCAATAGTAGCTTGATCTCTGATGTTTATTCTTTTGATAAAATGACAAAAAATGAAACCAGTGTCCCTGGATACCAACATGCCAGCTGCAAGTATTGACTGAAAGGATATACAGTATATCGTTTATATGATTGCAGTCACATAATATATATTGATATATAATGAAATAAACAATTGCTTCTAAGTAACATCAAATGTAGTCATTTAGTAAAAACTAGATTTTGATGACAGCTGACTGATTGTACAAGATTCCTACATCAAGTCTGGAGCACAAAATTTTCTCCTAAATCACATGTCTGAACGACTCAAGAATGAATGTATTTGTATGAACGGTTCTTGCATGAGGCCCAAAGATCTTATCAAGTGTATTTAAGGCAATTGATTATATTTAGGGGTATTAGTTTGAAGGGGGCTAAATACAAATGCTGGTATGACTTTTTAATTTTTTTATTTGAAAGTAATCGTGTTAAAAGCTCTGAGTTAGTTTCTGTTGGTTCAGTGCATGACCTTTCAATATAATGCACCAATTTCTGTGGTTTTAATGGCAGTGAAAATATAAACAATGATAATATCTTATAAAAAAGTGCCATAAAGGGTTTTTCAAGCCAATGACGTCTTGTCAAAAGTCAAATGTGTATAGTGTGGGAAGGTTTGCCCTAACAAAGCAAAAAACTGTCACCTAAAAACTCACACTGTGAAGGTAACAAACTGAAAGGTTACTGACCCTATTTTTTTGTGTAATCCACTGGAAAGCCTCAATGTTAAGCAATAACCTTGACCCTGAAAGGAGATGATTGTGAAGGATTATAAGGTGTTATCAGATAACTGCATGAAATGACAAGATCTTAGGCGTCCACTCTGAAACCCTCGGGCCAAGAATGCTGTTTTAGATAAAAGCTGTGCCCACGCTCTCTGTGGAAGGTGACGGATCTTCACATTCCTTGAATGGATTTAACCATTAAAGACTCCCAGACGAAGACAGAGATCTTCGTCTCTTCTGCTCTTCTGTTTCATGTGCTGGTGCAGCGTTCTTCGTTTCGCTGGTTAGTGAGTGGAGAGGACGTAACGCAGAAAATAACATATGGTGGGTGGAAGTGTTTTCCAGTAAAAACTCCACTTTGCAGTCCTCCTGACACGTTGGCACTTTCCAGTGAGTTTATTGCAACACAGCAGTTTGTCCCTTGAAGCGAAAACAAAGGAAAAGGTATTGCACCAGGGGGAGCACACTAAAATTAGACTAAAGCAAAGTGCAGAAAAATAAAGTTCAGATAAAGTCTTACAGCTACTGCAAAATGGAACAATAAGAGAGATAATAAATAAACACTAATTGACCAAAATAAAAAAATATATATGTTTTTGGTATAGATGATTATTCTCTAATAAAGAAAACAAATGTATATGAAAAGAATATAAACTTGTGTTTGTCTCCAGCCTATGTATCCTCTGCGCGTGTTTCCTTTGTTTTAATGAGTTTTATGCATGCTTAAATACCCACCACACAACACACTTGGTTACCTGCTCTGGACCACAGCAGAGGCAGGCTCAGTTAGCAGCTGGCAGCTAAATGTAGTGGAGCCTTTCAAAGCAAATATTTCCCTCAGGACTCGATAGAGGCAGGAAACAATTTACGGAGAGTCATATAACAACTTAAAAGGGGGGATGATATGTTGCTGCTGTGTTTCAACTTATTTCAACTGACCCCAAGCAACTCCTCAACAAAAAACCTTTGTTGTTGTTCCGAAACTGATCAGAATATGCTTGGTGTTAAACTCTAAGGGTTACTGTAAAATCAATATTTTCACCCATCTTTAAATGTAGCTCATGATTTTTAATCATAATTACTTTAAAAGGCTATTCCATTTATCAAAAGCCCTTGGTTTATCAAAATATCTTTGAATATATTTTGCGTATAACCTGTAAATGAATAAATTAGTGCAGTTTTGTATATTCTTTTTGTAAGCTTTTCAAATTTAGTAAGTTTTGGAAGGATTAAGCATAGATTTACATTCAGCCACTAAAATTCAAAAAATCCAATCCAGTGCAATCAATTTTCTTTTTTTGTTATATGTTTTGGAGACTTCACAATGGAAAAAAACCCTGGATGGATTTCAGTTTTACAAATAAACAATTAAAAGATTACATTGCTGTAATAGATGACATAATTATCCAATAGTAATTGTTTAATTTATTATTTATAGATAAACCATGGAAAATAAAAAAAACTGGTTATAGTTTTAAGGGGTTTAGCATTCGTTTGTCTCCTTCAAAAATTGTTATACACTTGTTTTTTTTTTATTTTTTTGATATTTTTTTTTAGTTACAACCACAGTTTCATACTTACATGTGGATTTAAGCTGATAAACAAACACTAAGTATGGTATGACAGGATTTAACATTACAATCTAAAAAGTAGTGTGACATGTCTTTTAAGACAGTCACTTTACAGCAATTCTCATAGATATAATGATCTCATACCAGTTCCTTCCAAACGTCAGCTGATACTAATTTAATCAGAGCAGAGAGACAATTTTCCTGTGAATGGCTTAGAGGTTTGTTGGAGAAAATCAGCAAAAAAAAAGTATAATATTAGACAAAGGATCTGTACAGAGATCTAGATCTCCCATGGGAGAATCTGTCGACAGGAATACCATAGGTTGAACACACAAAAAATTCTGACCTTTATGGAATAGTGGCAAAGCCAGTGTAAGAAAGGTCTTGTTTTCAGTTTACAGCAAGTTTGCAGCAAACACATGACAGATGGTGCTCTAGTCAGATGTAAACCAGATTTTACCTTTAGCTCTGCATACAAAACATCATGTCCAGAGAGATAAATAGGCATGTCGCACTGAAGATGCTATCCACACAATGAGGCAAAGTAAGGACAACCTAATGCTATGGTGGTGGTGGTGGGGGGCTTTTCTTTGGCTGGAAATAGGGGATTTCATCAGAGAGCAGAATGGGTGGGAGAACAGATGGTTGAAGCTAAATAATAACAGTCCTAGAAAGAAAAGCTGGGGACTGCATGGGCCCTCTGTAGTGTACCTGAACCTACGTAAATGCAACTGAGATAATGTTCTAGAAAAAAATGCTGTTTATCCAATCTGACTGAGCTTGAGCTACACTACGCAAAAAAAAAATTGGTATAATCCAAAAAACTTATATGTCAGCTACAAATGAGGTGATACAGGGACTCCTAATACAACAGAAGTCATGAATACAAATTAATATCACACTTCTAAAATTCTTTGACAAGACTATTAAAACGACTTAACTCTTTTCATTTCAACTAACAATTATGCATTACTTGTATATGTCTATCAGGATCAAATAAAACTCCATGAAGTTAGTGGTCATCACGCAACAACACTTACAAAAGCTGTCTGAGAAGCGCTGTACAACCCAATACTGAGTTGTTGCAAAAAAAAAAAAAAAAAAAAGACGTTTCTCAAAAACAAAACAACTCATTTTATTTTCATTCTTCTAAGGTGATAATTCTTTGTATGAACCAAAAGGCAACCTTGCTTTTTCAAAGGGTGTAATTATCCTCATTTTGTATTTTTTTCAGGTATAATTATTTTAAAAAAAAGGTAAGTCTGAGGAACAAAAGCAGAAAACATGCATGCAGAACACTGCAGACCTGTACAGTTTTGAAAATTACTTCATTATTATGCTGTTTCACTTCTTGCCTAAAATATGCAATTATGGTGTGAAAAAAAGTCTAAACTACATTGCAGGAGCACTTGTATACACTTATGTTATACTCAAGGAGAACCTGAATGGTAGTGTAGCCTTCAAAAGGCAACAAATAAAGTTCTGAGCACACTGAAATGTGTGACTATTTTTGTCTTAAAATATTCAGAAATTTTGTTTTTTAATAAAACATTGTCCTAAATTCACACGATTAGCTGCAGGGATTGTTCTCTTCCCTGCTACAAGATCATTAGTGAGGTTGGTCAGTGATGTTGCACAATCAGCCCTTGCAGCCAGTTTGGCTTCCAATTTGTCTCAAAGGTGTTTGATGGGGTTGAGGTCAGCGCTCTGCAGGGATTTTCATTTCTTCCGCAGCAAACCGGGGAGAACCATTTTCTTTTTAATGGAGCTTGACTTTGCCCATGGGGCCCTTGTCATAGTGAAAAAAGAGAGGGCCTTTGTAAATCTGCCACGGATCTAGATAACATAGCATTGTCTGAAGTGCGAGGACTTTCCAGGTGGTGGAAATGAAGCAATCAAAGGAAAAGACACAGTTCATCAGAACTTTCTGGAAGTGTCACAAAAGTACTTCATTTTATTTACATCCAAGGATAAGAGTACCCTTATTTCAAGCTTGGAAAATAGATAATAGCTGCAAACTAAATTATAATTTATGTATCTTTCCTATCACTTAACAGTCAAATAAAATGAGGAAAAATGTTTTGGTGGGGTTTGAGATGACAGATTGTAAAAAAGTCAAAGGAAAATGAGTACTTTTGAAATACATTGTTCCTGCTAACAGCTAAAACTAAAAAAAGAGACAGTACTCCCAAAAACAATCCCCCAAAAAACAAGAAATCTTTTCTTTCTGCCTTTCTTGGCGTTAACGCCCACTGACTTTGCCACCACTTACTTTTCCTGGAGAGCCTGATGGTGAAGAATTTACTCTGTAAGGGTGAAAAATACAGCTAGAATTTAATCTTGTTGCTATGAAAGAAAAAGAAAGGAATATACATTCACACAGGCATACCCACATTGATCATTATAACCCTAAAACACACTCATATCACCACCTTATTCAAAACTGGTACAGTACTGATCCCTGCTTTCATATAGCAATGCAGTGCATGAGGAAGAAGTACTACAGACTGTGCTGCTGAGATAAAAATGGGAGTTCTAAAAACATTTCACCCTCTGTTTTCGCTCTATACTCCAAGCTTCCCACGTTCTCCGAAACATACTTTCCTTCAAATCATTTAGAACTGACGCGCAGGCAAAAATATGCTGCTAGCAGCGGCAGGGATTGAAGAAAAAAATATAATAAAACCTTTTAAATCCATACAAAATCTTTCCAACTCAAAACTGAAGGAGTTTAAATAGAGGTTACTTTTTTGTTGTTTTGCTTTTTTTTTTTTAAATTGTAATGCCTAATTGTATGCATCCTTCCAGATTGAGTGCAGCAGGTAGAAACAGCAGAGATGTAAGGAGGATTGGTGGAGGTGTGTGTCGAGGGAGGATGATGGTCTTCAAAGAACTGGAAACAGATCCAAAGCCACAAAAATTACGGGGCACAATGCCTTCGCCTGTTCAGCCCTTTTGATCCACAAAATTGACCTTGCATTCGTTTCTGACTACAAAGAGCTATTTGTAAGTTGGCAGCTATTGAGGCTGAAAAATGTCCCGCAGTTCTCAGACAATCAACCCTGTGGAGCTCTGACCACTAGCAGAGCTACAAGATGGACTCGTCTGGCTGTGCTGCTGCCACTCAGCTGTCAGGCTGTCTGGGCAATCAGTGAACTGTTGCAAACATTAGAACACTTTTTGTCAACCAGCCTCTGAACACAAGAGTGCAACAAAGCTGACTTACAATGCATGAGGAAGGAGGTGACACGAATCCAACCAGAGCGAGAGCAACCTGGGGAAATGTTAGCAGAAAGGCAAAGAATGAAAAAATACTTAAACCAAAAGAAAAAGAAATTCTGAGAAATGCATTTAAATCACATACAGTTGAAAACATGCATTAGACTAAAGGAGACATGACTTTTTCTTTTTTTTATTTGTGGTTGTTGTTTGTTGGTGTGTGTTGTGCTACTTTACCGGAAGATTATGAATATATTAAATAACTAGAACAGGAAGTTTTAGTTAATTAAAAGGTTATTCAGAATCAAGGGTAAAATGAATAAATGATCATAAGTTAAATGATTATAACTGTAACCTGCTTAATACCAGGGTTCTTAGCCAATTACTCAAGGTGGGCTCCAGGGTCGACTGTTAAAATCCAATTGCCTTTCACCAATTTAGTAACTCAGACTATGGTTATTAGCAGAGTTATTAACCATCAACCAAGAAAGTGTTGTGTCTCTGTTTATTAATTGTCAACAAAAAGAGTGATTCTGGCCTGAGTCATAAATTGTTCAAAAAAATAAACCACAAAAATAACCACAAACGACCAAAGGTTAAACAATGGTTCCTTTATTAACTAGCAATCACTAAAATGCTAACACTCATACAAAGGAGAAAAATGGGTTTTAAGGGTTCATTTAAGTGGGGAAGATTCAAGCCTCGAAGTTTAGTGCATTTAAAGTGTCCTTTAAAAATAGCAGATTAAGGTGAAATAGACCATGATGCAGCCAAGTGCAGTCAGAACAATGAGGTTTCATTCGGTTTTACAGTGGAGAATGAATAATGACTCAGAAATGCATTAACTGTAATGAAGCTGAAAGAGAATGGGTTAGCTTAGCTGGTCCAGCTCCGGTTCTGTCGGTTCTGCTGAAACAAAGGAAACGTTAGCTCACCACGTGAGGTACGCGCTAAAGATGCTTGTAAGTCCACTGTAGCATTCAATTGGTCCCTTTTATTTCAAAACCATCAAAGATGAAATCAGAAAGCTTGTTTCAGGTAAAAGACACAGAAACAAAACGATCTATTTTTCCACCCAAGAAGAGCAATTTCTATTGAGCATCAGAAAGAAAGAGAAGGATGAATTTTCACTGTTGGCCCGGTGTGGAAGGAAGGGTACAGCTTGGTACAGCTCAGAGACCCACCCCTAAGACAAGTCAGTTCTTCCGCAGGAACTCTCGAATAGAATGGGATTAATCCGATGCAATCATAATGTAACGGTGCAGGGCTTAGTTTTAGAACTCATGGCCTTGAATGGGGCGTTGAAGCGGGACGTCTCTCTGTTGCTACAACGGTTATCTGTTAGCTGTTGCTACTAGCTAGGATGAGGTAGAAGACGGAGGCAGTACGGCACCTTCAGGCGGTCCTCTACACAGTTCGGTTTAGCAGCGTCTTCCGGCTCCTCTGGAACACAGCGATTGGGCCCGGCTGTTCCATGGATTGGCCAGACCTGGAAATCATCTGCTGCAGGCATGTTCAACACATTACTTCCACTCTCAGGAAAACACTACGTTCAGCTTTCTGAAATGTAGGCACTTTCAGTTTGACTCGGTCCAGTGAGCCCAAATTCTTCTCCGGAGAGATTTCAGCAGAGGATCAGTGTGTCTTTAAGCGGCCCACCGGCAGAACGAGGAAGGTGAACCACAAATTGTTTCCTATATCACCTTGGTTGCAGGATGTGACATCAGAGGGGAGTTGCCGTTTTTGTAGTTCTTTCATATGACCGTTAAAATGAGCTTGTATATTATGATCCACATTAGTCACTGCTGTGACATGGCTAATCTTCATTGAAAACCATTTTATTACAAAGAATTGATTTAAACATAACATTAAGCTTGTAACATAACATATCAGATAACTATTAATTCAGAAAAGTTCAATTATAACACTTTATACCATGAATGCATTTTTAAAAGCTCTGCAAAGCTGTTGTAATTCTTTACTTATAAGAAAGTTTTTCTAATTCCAGTGAAAATTTAGAAACATTGCTATTGCATAGCCGAAGGGTTAAACACACATTTAAAGCATGCCCTGTATTAACATTGTAAAAACAAAATATTTTACTGCAGATGCTTTACTGCAGATATTTTTAAAAAGTCAAAGATGTGTGATTAATCTTTTTCTTTGGAGTTAATTCAGTTTGAAAAATGTTTGGTAATTAGTGTTTGTTGTTTAAATAGTATGCGTAAATGTTTTTTCTCGCTTCATATTCTATCGATTTTCTAAATTTTGTAGTCTCAAGGTTCATCCTTGGACAGGGAAAAGATTGAAGGAAAAATCTTAATTGACACAAAATTAATTCTGTAAGAAAGAAATTAAACAGAAAACAGGGAATTAAAACAAACAGTCTCACAAAGCCATTTAATTCATCATCCCACTTGCTTTTGTGTGTTGCAAAAACTATAATTACATTTTCACAGTGAACCTGACAGTGCATTCAGATTTGTTATTTTCAGCCTGACGAATTGCTTCATTGCACTGTCTGTAAATAACAGATGATGTTGATGAGCTATAACTAAAATAAAAGACATTCACACATTACAGTAAGAGAGATTCTCTGGGGCAGATAGTTAAATATGTAAAACGAAAAGTGCCATCCTGAAGTATGACAGCCTTTGAAGATTTTATGTGTCCAGGTATGGTTCAGTGAACTTTTTTATGGTGAGTATTTGTTCTTAAAGGGATATAGGGAATTGTATGAGTATACAGAAGTAAATTGAGCTCAAGATAAGAGAAAGCAAGGGCAGGAAGAAACTGGAAAGCAAACTCCAGCAGAACAACATCAGAGGCATGTGGTCAGAGATGAAGAACAACATAGGTTTTAAGCAGAAGGATGATCAGATAGATGGAAGTCAGGACAGAGAAATGAACTGAATACATTCTTCAACAGGTTCAGTTTAGGAACAAGCTCTGTCTTCTCTCCTATCTAAGGTCAACTAAACAACCTGCTCTCCGTTGACACAAAGCTTCCCTCTGACACCTAAAATGTTTCATCTTCCATCTCTGCATGGATCCTCCTGCTTCTATGTGGTTCTTCTTAGCCAAATCAAAGGATTGTGCTGCTCTCTCCAATCTATCTGTCTCTAGAAGTCAAGTAAAGAGGAAACTGGAAACACTGAGTCTAGATCTAGGTCCACATAGTGTCAGCGCCAGAGTCCTTAAGTCCTGTGCAGAGTAACTCTGGTGGATTCTACAGCATCTCTTCAACATGAGTCTGAGCCAAGAGATTGTTGCTTAGCTGTGGAAGACTTGTCTGGTTCCCGTAAAAAAAAGAAAACTCAGCCAACTCTCATTAATGACTATAGACCTGTTGTCCTGACATCCCACATCATTTAGGTCCTAGGGAGACTTCTGAATGAGAAAACAAGCAGCTATCAGGACCCCCTACAGTTTGCTTATTGCGGAGAGTTGGAGTCGAAGATGCCATCATACACCTGCTTCAACAAACCCACTGTCATATAGACAAGGGAGACAGCACTGTGAGGATCATGCTTGATTTCTCCAGTGCATTTAATGGGATTCAGTCTGATTTTCTTTGTGAGAAACTTCTGAAGACTCAGATGCATCAACAATCGCCTTGATCAAAGACTACCTGACAGACCACAGTTTGTGAGACTGAAGAGTCAACTGTCTAATAAAGTAGTTAGCAGTAAAGGAGCACCACAGTGGATGGTAGCCTCACTGTTCCTATCACCACTCTGTTCTGTGCATGCATTTTGTATAAACTGATGGTTTTAATGAAAAAGTTGTAGCCATTGACTAAAGGTCATCAAAGAAATTTGACAACATAAACAGATAACGCTAGAGAAGTAAAGAAAAGTATCCAGAGCAGCCTGGCCACAGAAGAAAAGTAAATAAATTATTCTCATTGTTACATAATACATTGATGTTATTCAACTACATTTTGTTCAGTTTAGCTGGCAGGCCTTAAAAATACATGTGTGACCTCATGAGTTTGGTTAAAAGATCTAAAAAGGAATGCATCATGTATATATTAGCAAAAAATAATAGACAAATAAGGTAACTGTAATCCATTAATTAAAAAAAAGGGTTCCAAAGTAATTTCTAGGACTTTGAGACTCCACCAAAACACAATGATAGCTATTATCCACAAATGGAGAGAATACAGAACATTTTAACTGGATAGAGTGACTTCATCATACACAAGAGTTTTATTAGGAGATTGTGTGAAATAATGAAAAAAAAAAATAGGAATTCAGGTTTTGAAGTGGCCATGGTCATACTTTCATCCAATGTTTTTGGGCACAACCAAAAACAGAGAGTTCACCCGCTTTGGATGTTATCATCCTATAGAATGGCGATTATCAGTGGTTATCAGCCACATTGAATGGCCTCAGTTGGTATTTAAAAAAGCGAACAAAAATAAACAAAACAAAACAAAAAAACCCCTCCGGTTTTAGATTTTAGTGAGCTGTTTTTAAATACCTAATTAAAATCTTATGACAGATACGTTTGGCTTTTGTATTTTTAGTAAATTCTTAATATCCTGTT
>JAUZNJ010032720.1:0-13540 GCA_034780135.1 Jordanella pulchra | reverse complement strand
TACAGTTTGTGGACTTCCTGATAGTAAAGAATTACAATAGTCCAGCCTTGAAGTAACAAACGCATGGACTAGTTTCTTAGCATCTCCCCTGGACAGGATATTTCTAATTTTTGCAATATTCCAGAGATAAAAGAAGAAAATTCTAAAAACTCCTACAGCCTCAAAAACCTATAATAGCTCAATGGAAAAACAAAATCTGATTTATGACATTTGGTTTTCCTTCAGAATCAATAAAGTTTCAATTTTAATTGAGTCGATTATGAAAACTTTTACCCTCCACACTTTTTCATTTCACTTAACTTTCATTGGATAAACTCATACAGTGCACTCTGTGAACAACCAGCTTCTTAATTAGCTTCTTAGAAATATTTTGCTTCAGTCTTCTCCTTAAGTAGCTGCTTCCTGAAGTTTTGTTATATTCAAATTTTCCAACGTACCTGTAGATATTATAAACAAGATTTCAAAATCTAAAAGCACTGAAATATATTGAATCTAAAGAAGATATAACTTCCTTTACACTCAACGATAATTCTGTTCTTTTTTTGTTTTTTCTTTGCTATTTCCAGTTAAATCTACCATAAACAATCAGTTAATATCCTAGTTTGGTATTAAAGTCATGGTTTCACTTTTTGCTATTCAAACATTAAAGCTGAATGCCCCTTAAAAAGACAGAGAATATGAATTATTTTAAAGGGCTTAACCTATTTGGCCTCTAAGTTGAACCCAGTCACCAAAACTAGGTGAGTCCATTACACTTCAGTTTTGCTAAATTATTTCTTATCGTTCAGTGATGTTTTATCCAGAAACTGTACTCAAGCAAGAAAAGCAGTAGAAGTAGAACGTAGTTAATCAAAAATAAATCAAGGATAAAAAAAGTATTTGGTATTAAAGATGCTCCAGTGCTAAGTAATTATTTGATCATAACATCTGATTTATTTTGTAATAGATATAAAGCAATGTTCATATCTTGTTTTTTTTTTAAACAGTAAAATTGGATATTATGTAAAATTAATTACATAAAAAATAATTTAGGAAAATGTAATTTTGATATCTAAATTTATTTCTTTTCACAAAATAAAGCTTGTCTTACTGATAACTGAAGTATAGCCGTGCTCAATAAATTAGTATGTGCTCTGATAAAAAGTAACATAACAAATTAACATTAAAGCAAGAGTTGAAGATGTTTTCCATTAGGTCTGTATTACTGCACTAAATAGGTTTTTTATTGACCTGCAGTAGTAAAAGTTGTCAATAATTAGTGATCATTTCCAGTGTCACATTAAGATAATCCTCCCAGCCAATGACTGCTGGAGATAGACACCATAAGTGAAAAATAAAGACAAAGAATTTCAGGATAAAAGTCAAAGCTGAATATTAGACAGGAAAGCCGCTAGATCCCTGAGGCGTTAAGTGACCCACATGTTCAATTTTAAACTGCTCCAATGTACATTTTGGACTGCAGGATTATTCCTTTAACCCGGACACTACGTTTATGCAGCCAAAACTGTCGGGAAATAAATACTATATGATAAATTTTCCCTTAGTTGGTCGCATTAGAAAAGAGATGTTACAGGCATCCTTTTTGAAGCATATATCTAAGAGAAGACTTCGTTCAACCTTTATCTACAGCCCTTGTGTAAAGCTCCAGTCCTCAAAGGTCAAGGTGCCCTGAAACATTCAGCTGTGTCTCTGCTCTTGCAACCCCCTCCCCCCTATCTACGGGATAAAATGAAAAGAATCATTCAATGGTAAATGAGTAAATGGATTGTGTTTATGACTTCATTAGACAGTTTCTTCCCCTTATATTCAAATTAGGCTGAAGACCCTTAGTTCTTGTATTGATACATGTTTTGCTCTCCAGCTGCATGGCTTACTCTCTTCAGAGCCATTAAGGAAGAAGATTTGAGTTCTCATGCCGATTAAAGTCTTCCCTAAACAATCAGGCGTCCTTGCTGCTGTTTAGACAGAAGGGTGTGTATTGGTCAAGGCCTTCCCCTCCATTTAGAGTTGGTTTGATATGAAAGGCTCCTTTTTCTAAAACCACATATCTTTTCTGTCTAAAGTATTAAAGTTTTAGTCCTTAAAGATCTCCCCTGTTCTGGAGGTGTAGAAGCATGGGCATTCATGGCACTGTACTACACACACTTTACTGCTCTGTTTGTCTTTTGGTGTTTGATGACGCAGCCTATGTCTGATGTCTGGTCTGCAGTGATCTGAGTTGTTGTGTTTGGTGCACCTGTTGCAAACAAGCTATAGGTGCATCACTGCCATCAACTGGTAAGAAGTGTTAACAGCTTCATCATGGTTTGTGGATCCGTACTTGTAGATCTGTGATTTGTACTTTGAGTTTTGCAAAGTTGTAGCTCGTATTCAGAACTTCTAAACTGGTATCATAACAGAAGAAGCATCTGATGTCATGTGGATGTATAAGCAGACATAGAGGGACAAACAGAAATCCTAAATCTACTCACATTTATTGAATTACATTCACAAATTCATTCACCTACACTTACATTTTTATTGGCATTTATCATATTCCAAAAAAGGGTGTTTCTAGACTAGGGCCAGTCCCTCTGTAGAACTGGCCCCGCTGACTCTTTGGCCCCTGTGTTAAAAATTTATTACAAATCAATTTCTCATAATGATATGTTTTGGCACAGACCTTCTAACTCACTGGGTTCTTAAAGCAATTTAATTTTTACTTTTACTAACTCCAGAGCTGCAAGTAGTTCTTTGGCTCCCTTTATACATTTTACAATGTACTATTGCCCTTTTTTTTTGTTTGTTTGTTTGTCTGTTTGCTTGTGTTTTGTTTCCTTACCTTGTACTGTGCATCAATGGTAAAAAAAAAATACATTTGCTTTAGAACCACCACAATAAAAGACTAAACGTCTCTCTTACTCTGTGCCAGTATTATTTTTATTATTTTAATATTGAATAGTAAAATTAATAACATTTTATCTAATCTATTTTGATCAAGTAAAGAAAACACGCTTTTCATCCCCTCCCACCCCCCAAATTGTATCCTTTGTGTTTTGATTAGTCTTTTGTTACCAAAATCTGGGAGGATCCTGCTTCTAAAATCCAATCACAGCAGGAATTTCAGGGATCCCTTATCTCTATCCTGTTGTCGGAAAGTGGGAGGGGACAGTCACAGCCCCAGCGTGGGCATTTTCCTGCAGAAGTTGCGCCTCAGCTGGAACTGGACGGCCGCTGCTGGGCTGCATGAAACAGAATGAAAGCGTTGAGTAAGTGTCAGGATGGATGAGGAAGGTTTGCAGTGGAACAACCCGGCGCCGTTCCGTCCCCGTATTCCGAGACAGTGGCGCATCTGTGCGCGTAACTATCCTCCATCGGGACACCGGCTGAGAAATGACCCAGTGGTACTCGCTCGATCATCAGCGTCAGAATAAACCGACAGGGGAGTAAAGGGAGCCGTCATGGAGAAACAAACCAGAGTCAAGGAGGACATGAAGGAGGAGAAGCGCAAAGAGAAGAAAACGAAATCTGGGAAGCTTTTCCGAAAGAAATCGCTAAAGTCAGTGGGGACCTTTATGAACAGAATCATGAAAACTTTGGGCACTTTCACCCACTTTGGAGACGGAGACGCGCATGACGCGGAGGACGACGACGGGGGGTTTGGGAATGGCGCGCCGTGCACCCTCACCGCCAGCTCGGGAATAATCACTGAGGATGCACCGGCGGCTTGGGATCGAGCGGCGAAACATCCTCCGAGCACAACTTCATCTCTGTGCGCCGGCAGAGAGAAGCTGCTTTTTCAGTATGGAGACAAAGTCCCGGGCGTACTGGGACTGAAGAACCACGGGAACACCTGTTTCCTGAACGCGGTGGTCCAGTGTCTGAGTAACACCGATCTGCTGGCGGAGTATCTGGGACTGGAGCGCTACAAGATGGACCTGAGGCAGAGCAGGGGGAACGGGCTGGGGGCTGAGGAGAAGCGCCCCCCCAAAGGAGAGGTTACCGAGCAGTTGGCATCTCTAGTGAGAGCCCTGTGGACCCTGGAGTACACCCCACAGCTGTCAGTGGACTTCAAGGTATCCAAACTTAAACACCACTGAAAAAGAAAGTCATAGTTGCATGCGAGTCATTTAAGGTGCCTTATAGAACCTTTGACTTATAACACTATAATCTATCTAAGCCGATTCGGTACAAACAAACTGAAGAAAACGGTTTCTTCCAAAGTGTTTAACAAGTAAACATCTGATAAGTGTGGAGTGCATTTGCATTTAGCCCTTCATGAGCCCCCCACTTCCCACAGTATTTACTAAATCGGCTCTCCGCCAGCCTTGCATTAACACATTAAAATATTATGCCCATTGTCCTTTGCAAAACAGAAAAAATATAAGTCAGCTGTATTCCTCAGCATTTAAAGTTTGTTTTCCTATTGGAAGACAAACCTCAGCCTCAGTATCAACTCTTTTAAAACCTCTAAAATGTTTTCCTCTAGGATTACCTTTTATTGAGCTTCATGTCACCTCTAACCAGCTAATCAGCTTCTTCTGAGTCTTCAACAATACTTTCTCATAAAATAATACTGACACCACCACCAGTGTTTAGTTTAATTTTGTTTAGTATTGAGGTGTGGAACCTTGCTGCACCCAGAGTCACCATGGGTCTCCTGCCTGCTTCTCAGATTAAAGGTTTCATATCGGTGAAGGTTCTTAGTCATCCAGGTCATGGTCAAGCTAGGAAAGTTCAGTTTAGGCAACTAGACATGTAGTTTTCAAGAAGACGTTTCGCCTCTCATCCAAGAGGCTTCATCAATTCTGACTGATGCAGGAGAAAACAGAGATAAAGGATTAAAGGTTTCCTTCTTTGGTTTGTTAGTTTAGGTCAGGCACATCAACCTGTACATCTTTAGACCTTACATTATAATAATAACTAATAATAATACCCAGAAATTATATGACAATTAAGAATTGGGCCTCTTTAGGCATAAAAATCTAACAAAAAGCAGATTTTAGCTGTTCCATTTGTGTTTTTCTGCTATATGTCTGTAGAATTTTCAGAACAGAATGACAACAAAATAAGGGGGAAATGTTTTCGCCCACAAATCACCCTCTTTTATTTTTCTTAGGTGATTAAAAAAAACACTCTAATTCACTCTTTTGTGAAAAAAACAAAACAAAATTTGATTCTCTGAAACTTAAAATGAGATCAACTGTTTTTTTTTATTATTTTCTTTCAAAGAAAAACATTTTTGCTGCCTCTAATCAAACTTATGTAAGAGAAAACTGGCTGCATGAATAGTAGAGACTGATCCCTAATCTATGTGGTCGACCACGGCTGGTCGTTAACATTTTTGTTAAATTAAATGCTGCATTTTATCGAGAGTTGTCCAAAAAAGAGGCTGCATATGCAAGAAAAGAAAAAAAACCTTCAAAGTAGACCTGGTCATAGAACTTTCTAGAGGGGGATAATTAGGTGGTAATTAAATGTTGAGGAGAGTTTCAGCAACCATCATTACCCAAACACCGGCTATAGTATTAATGACTCAGTTCTACCTTAACTACAGATGCTTTCTGCCCAGTCAGTCATAATCATATGTTATTAGAGCAGGATGGTAGAACTCAGCAGGGGGTCATGGACTTGTTTTATTGCCATGAGGCATTTCTGATAATGGCATAGCACCTATTTGCCTGCCACAAGCTCTAACCTGCATGCGGTGCGTTGGCCTGTGACTTCAGAGCTTCCCTATGAGGTGATAATGAGGCAGCTGCTCAGCGTCACATCCGTGTGGGGCCACGAGTTTAGCAGGTGCCTGACTCACACTCTGCCCTAGGTTATACAGCAGAAACTTTTAAAGGTAAGGAAAAGTTTCACTTTTAAAGGTAATTCAATATGTTAACTGGAGTTCCCGGATAGATTTCTTTTTGCTCCCTCAGGATCAGAAGGAGCCCTATGAGACAAACCTGAGGCTTTCTTACTGGGCCCACTGAGGAACTGGAAGGTGCCTGCCTGCAGCTCTTTGCTCTAGATTTTCCCTTAGCCGCAGTTCAAGGCGAGAAGTGGATAATGTAGAGCGAAGAAAGAAATTCACAATAGGTTTATTCTTGGAAATGCTAATTACTCTGTAAGAATGGGGTGATTTGACCATTTCTGCAAAGCCTTTCTCATACTTAGCCTGTTACACAAGAAGTATATCACAATTCACCTGATGTTTCAAAGGAAGTTGTGTCAGAGTATCAAATGCATTATTAATTAATTACTTTTCAATAATATATATGATTTTTCTCTGATAAGTTGCTCTTTTGCTCTCCCAACTCTGAAATACCTCCACACCAGTTTAACTTCATATTCCATTAACTCTTCCCCTTTCGTCTCTTTTTCTGCTTGATCCACTTCAGCACCACATCCAAAGGGAGCAGCATGTAAAACCTCACCACGATTAACAAATAGGTTCAAACAAAAGCAGTAAGCCTGCCTCTTTATGAGATGTTTCCTGCGGTAGTGCACGCACACCCATGCACTCACACACTGTTGTTCTTCTTGGCAGCGTTGTGACCATAGAGAGGCCCAGAGTTAGTGCAGCCTGAGCCCTCAGAAATTGCCTGTTGAGTAATACCACAGCTGCCTGCAGGAAGGATTATAAAATGATCAGATAGCTCTGAAGCTTGTGTTTGAGAGGTTAAATTAGCTCCCAGTTGCAGGAACTTAAAGCAACACAAAGATTTTAAACTGTTCTACAAAAGAGATTGGCTTGTGTTTTCATTTGTCTATTAATTTGTTGACTTCCTTAGTTGATTACGAGTCGTGCTGCCCTATGAAAGTCATGTGTTTTTAGCCTCAAAGGTTGGGAACGGAATTGCTAAAGCAGCCGGATTAACCCGTTAAGATCTGGTTTGACCTGGAAGCGTGGGAAAAAGGTGGAGGATGTGATGTCGGTGGCGCTAATTCCTCCACTCAGCTTAAAGACGCAAATACTTTTTTGGCCTCTGTTCATGATTTCAAATGGATTGCATATAGAGCTGCTCTACATTTTGTTGATTTCATGTTTACTGCCTCAGATGTATGTAAAGCATTGACCCTTTGTCCCTTTGATATGAAGTTCCTTAAACTGGCCTCCGTAGAGTTTTATTTCCTACTGAGGAAAAACAGAAATGTTCATTATCCTCCCCACATTCCACAACCTCCTGGCTTCAAAGAAAACACAGGTGGAAGGGCGGAACCAACTTCAATAGATCTCCACTAAAAACTGAGCAATACAGCCTTACTTTAGCACTTACCAAAAGTATTGACACCCCATCTTATTAGGACTCAACAAGATAGATAAATGCAAGGTGGTACGTCAATGTGGAAGGAAAACAAACAAACTGACAAAGTCTTTGAAGTAGCTACAGAGATTCAAAACTTGGTTAAAAGAGGAGTATGACCTTGAGGAGCAAGCAGAAGAAAGTGCATACTTACAGGAAGCCATAGAAACGGCTGTGTGCAGAAACACAATGCATAGAGGTAAATGGACACACCAAGACTCCTCATAGTCAAACACGGTGGTGGCTGTGTCATGCTGTATGGGTGCTTTTCTTTAGTAGAAAGTAGAGAATGCAGATCCTAAAAAATTGTTTTTAAAAACTTTAACCTAAGGTGGATTTCACCTTCCGGTAAAGCAATGAGCCTAAACCTTCATGTGGAGCTACAGTGGAAGGACTATGATCAAAGAATACTAACGCTGTAGAATGACCTAGTCAAAGTCCTGCTCTAAATTCCAATTGATAATCTTCTCAAATAATATCTCAAATAAATAAATACGTTTTTTTTCTTTTTCATTCTTACTGCGCTGTAGCTTTTTTGCATGGTGTTTGTAAAGATTCCTGGATGTGTCTCAACCCAGCAGCTGTGACTGACTCTAAAGTTTGTTTTACAGAGAGACCCAGAGGGACTGAGAACAAATGAGCACTGCATTTCTGTTCTCTTCTTTTTAAGTCACCACTTTGTTTTCAAAAGAAAACAGTTCTTCATTTTAATTGTGAAGCTTTTTAACGCTGGTCTTTCACATATAATACCAATAAAATCGCTGCTAGGGTTGGGATTTTTAACCAAATGTTTAAAAGGCACCATCTAATTGAAACTGTTTGATGAAACCTTGTGCTCCTTCTCAGCCTTCTAATGTCCACTGAGGGAACCTGGACGTAGAGTTGCTAATGAAATCCCAGCATATAATCAGCAACTAGTTTATTTCTACAACATTAAGCGGAGAGACAAAGGAGGTTAATTTGATGATTGAGAAGTAAAACTCCTCCCAGCAGGATGTATTGATTAGTGAGCTTAGTGTGTTTTCACTCTCTTGTTAGAAACTGCGGCAGCGTTTCCCCTTCTTCTAGCTGATATTTGGAAATCCTTTTTTTTGTCCATTTTTTTGTTGTAATTGACAACTCACATAAAATTCATTTGTTAAAGATTGGGAACCTGCTACTCAAAAAGAAAAAAAAAGTTTTTTTTTTTTTCATTCTCACTGAGCTGGAGCTATTTTGCGAGGAGGTGTTTGTAAAAGCTCCTGGATGTGACTCAACTCTCGCAGCTGTGAGTGAATCTAAAGTTTGTTCTACAGAGAAAATATTTTCTTCTAATCTTGCACAATGTATATTTTGTAATTAAAGAACTTGACATCTGATTAGCATTAAACAATAGGATAAACATATTGCAATTACAAAACATTAAATGCAACTAGAGCAACATCAGCGCTCATTCAATTGCTTTAATAAGATTGAAATAGTTAATGTTTGCATAAAAATTGGTATTTCTGATCTTGTCTAGTGTTAAATGGTTGAACGCATTACAAAGTGACCATTACACTTCAGGCGGTAATAAAATACTCATTGGCTTTTCCACCGCTGTAATTATATGGCTCAGACAAGAGCTGATGGTAATCACTGTTATTGCTGTGCTGTAATGACCGGCTGCAGAGCTGCTAGTGGTTAGTTTAGATCATGGTCTACAGGCAATATCAAAACAAGCCTGAATGTTTCATGAGCTGCAGTACTGAGTTTAACTGTTACTAAGAAGCCTGATTCAGAGTATTTGTCAAATAAGTAAGGATAGCCTAAACCACCAGAGCTAGAAAGCATAATGAGCGGGTATGAGATTATGATGCTTTAATTGCAGTCAGCATAAAAAAACATGATTTTATTGAATTATATTTTGGAAATATAAAAACTTAGCACTAAAGCAAAAAGGTTAATAAATTAAACAGAATAAATTTTCCCTAAAATGCTCCTAAATCTAAAGAACAGGAAGAATGAAAAACAAAGTTCAGGACTCCTGTGAGGCTGAAGGAGTCAATGGACATGATTCCTGAGAGGCTAAAGGCATGTTGATGGAGATTACAGCGAAGCCAGAGTGCCTGTTGCACCCTCGAAAGCCACAAAGTAATATTTGCAGGAATTAAAAGATCTGAACTTTTGTGTATTTCCGTGTCGCAAAAATCAATCAAGGATTAGTTGTGGCTGTGATGAAGAGTGAAGGGGCACAGTGTAAACAACCTTTTATGATAAAATTAGAAGATAAAATAAATTATGTAGATTAAGAATAAAGTAAGGAATGCTCGTAAGAGGTATGTAGGGGGCTTTTAAAAAAAGCATTTTTAATTAGCCCAATAAGGACTGTTAATTGATTCATCATTCCATGTCCTCCCTTAGCTCCAGCGACCAGGCATCGCCATCTCTCTCTGCTCTGGTGCTCTATGCCTGGCAGATCTCTCCTATGTACCACTTTCCAGCTTTGATCTTTGGCTGTTAGCCTACAGAGCTAGCCCCAGACAGTCACCGCCTCTCCTTCACTCTGGTGCTCTCTTTGTCGGCCGTCCTCCTCCGATCTCTTGCAATGGTTCCTTAGCTCTCTCTTTTGAGGTTCTTGCTCTGATTTCTCACTTCAGAAAAGCTTCACAAAAAGCGTCTGTGATCGAGCAGTAGCTCTTGGAATCTCCGAACTAGGAACATCTCTGGAGGATCTGCTAGACCCAAGGGTGTTAGCAGCTTTGTTTGACTCTCCAAAGTGAATAAAGCACCAGCTCTGCAAATTGTTGTTTCTCATCAGGGTAATTATTTGCAAAATGCGAGATAAGGAAAAAGTGGTGTTTCTTTGTGTGCTTTTTTTGTTTGTTTTTTTTACTGGTTTCATTTTCAGACATTTAGAAGGGAGTTGGACTGAGAAGAATTGCAAATCAGAAAGTCATCAACGAACGTCTGCTCAAACCCCTCAGTCACTATATACAGCAAGGACTACTGTATGTAGGTGACTATTTAGTGAACTCAGTTAACTGAGTCCGTTCGGACAGATGATCATTTCTCTCACCGTTGGTCACTTGAGTGCGGCTCCCCGCACGGTGCCTGCGCCATATTTTTTTCTCTCGCCCCCAGAACAAATCTCATGATGCTTTGAGAGGAGAGCTTTTGCCAAGCTTTTCAGGATATATCTGCTCATCTAGCGACCACGGATGCACACTACTTTTCAAGGTGCATTGTGGGAAATTTTTAATCCACTAGACATTCAGGCACTCATAAAATGGCGTAGCCCCTATATAGTGCTATATGGGGCAGACGTTCGGACACGTCTTCCACATTCAAGATGGATGCTTCTCAAGTCAAGAGTAGTTAAACATTACGTCTTTGACAGTTTTTTGCAGTTCTTCATTTATACAGCAGCCATCTAGGTACTACTTCTAAGAGCTTAGAGGAGGATAATGTTTATGGATATGTGCAGAATACTATATAGAGCATGTTTTTTTTCATTGTTATGGTTATAACCGTGGCTTTTGAGAATACAAGGGTCTATAAGGGACTATAAGTTAAAATACATATATACGTTATAGTGTACCTCTGTAATAGCATTATGTATTAATGTGATAAATTCAGATTTAAAGTGTAACAAAGGTGACTGCACCTAATTTTGTAATAGTAGCCTTAAAATGTAATAAAGCCCATTGATGTATTTTGTAATTTTTGCTGCAATAAATAAAATTATTACAGTTTGGATGGTTTTTCCAAAATGCAGCAGTCCTGGTTTTCAAATAATGGGACACAATGTTTGTTAATCAAACAACTTTGGTTCTTTAGCTGCTTCTTCAGCAACTAAAGTAAATCATTTTGATATTTTTTTAATGTTTGGAATACCAGAACATTCTGTGCTGTAAAATCAACAAAAGCAGAATGTTCTACAAAGCATATGATCTAATGTGTTAGGTTAATTTTAAGTAAATGACATGTATTCTGAGTAAATAAACTTAAATATTCACCTGTTCTATGTGTAAAGTTAAATGCCCTTCTCTGCACAAGATTTGTTATTTTCCAACCCAAATTTGTCTGTTATGTCAAGCTGTTATTGACAAATTACCTAACAAGTGATCAAATTTTCATATCCTTGGGGAGTGAAGCCTTTGTCACCAGTGACTTGGGCTATGTTAATTTTTTCCAGAGCATTGCCCAATTAAGAGAGAGGATCATTTACAAATCTTTTTAGTATCAACTGAGAAATCATTATATTTGTGTAAAGTAACAATTTGCAGCTAAAAGGCTTCTGAAATTTAGTTTCCATTAAAAGTAAGATTTTATAACTGTCCTGTTTTCAATAGATCCCGCAGGGGGAACATGACTGGAAAATGACAGAGTGCTACTTTAAGCCATCAAATACAGCTGACTGCCACCACAAGTAATCTGTCTCTGTTGAAACAGCTTCTGTCCCCCCAGCTTCTAATTACAATAACTTTTAGCCATTAACAATGTATGTATTTTAAAACCCGTGACTTTTCAAAACCACTGTCTATATCCAAACCACAAAGCAGCTGAAGCCTGTCAGAGTTATGATAACAGAAGGAGTTTTATCTCTGCAAAGGCATGACAAACAGCCCTGAATATCACCTTTATAAGTTCTGACTGACTTATCTCTGTGATGTTGAACAAACTGATGGTGTGATGACAGCATTTATTGCTTTTTGACTTCCCTGACATGGGGAGGGACGTTTTCCTTTAAAGCCTAGGTCAGAAGATGTTTATAAGTGATAAGAAATCCTTATCTGTCCTGCAGGAGTTTATCTGCATCTTCCTCTTGTCCAAGACTTAGTAACACCTCAAAGACAACGTTCAGGTTTCACTTTCAGTTGAGTATAAATATGAGCAAGTTTTTATCTGTCTCTATCCAACTCTGTTACGCCCTATGACAGTGAAGGCTCCTATAGTATTCAGTTCCATGCTTTGCTCAAGGACACGCCAGTGCTTACTTTGATGTGGTATTCCCAAAGAATTTAAGTTTCAATCTACCCGCCTTATTATCTGACTAGAGTGTTTTAATGCAGCATGTTGCACATTAGTGAAATACTGTCTCCTCTTCTGTCTAAAATAATCTCTCTGCTTCAATAAGCTGTCATCTAAGGTTCACGAGGCTAACTCCACGGCTAATTAAGTTGGGTGTCGTTTGAATTTAAAGTCCTGTTACACAGCGTGAGAGCTGAAGTAGTTCTCAGTCTGCTTTTAGAGATGATATTATTCAGTGCTCTGGTTAGATAACTGGGAGTCTTTTCATTTAGTTCAAAAGAAGGGAAAGGTATAAATACCAACCTCCTTTAGCTTGCAAAATAACCATGTTTCAGCTTAAGCAAAATGATTTTTTTTTAAGTGCTTCAGTGGAAGCATGTGTATGGTGGATATTCATGTAATGGTTTGTTGAAATTTGCATTTTTAGGATTTCTCTGATCATTGTTCTGTGGAGAAGGGAGGATAAAGCTGCTCATTTAGAAGCCACTGTTTCACAAACACACTTAACAGCTTCCCTTAAGCTTCTTGCTATTTTAGATTTTTAATTTGGACTATGGACTTTTCTAACACATGAATGTGCTTTTACCTAAACCCATTTTAATTCTGGCTGTATGTTCAGAGTCTTGGTCCTGATGAAAACTCAACCTTTATACCAGTCTTAGGTGATTTTTCCACTTCAGTTTTTTTTTTCTTCATTTATTTTCCCATGAACTTGAACAGCTTGAGCCTGCTGAAAAAACACATCCCCACAGCATGACACTGCTTGCATCTTGTTTCACGATAGGGATTGTGTATTCATGAAAATTTAGCAACCCTTTTGAATCAAGGCCATTTCAGTTACTTCTAGTCCTGTTTGATCAGAGCATCTTTTCCCATGTGTTTGCTGTTACCTCTGTCTTTAGGGAACTGAGAACGAGACTACAGAGACCATATCTATTAGGTGTATATTCGACCCAGCCTCTCCGCAGTTAAGATGTGCCCCCTCTTGCTTTTCTAATTAATGCCCTCCTAGTGGCCTTCCTGCACAGTTGGATTTTAGTAATTCAATTCAATTCAGTTTATTTATATAGCGCCAAATCACAACACATGTCATCTCAAGGCTCTTCACAACGACAATTCATTCGGATCACACAGTCAGATTAGTTAAAAGTTTTCTATCTAAGGAAAACCAGCTGATTGCATTGAATAATTGACTCAACAGTAATCCCTCACACTAAGCAAGCATGTAGCAACAGTGGAGAGGAAAAACTCCCTTTTAACAGGAAGAAACCTCC
>JAUZNJ010032719.1:0-38643 GCA_034780135.1 Jordanella pulchra | reverse complement strand
TTCGAATTCTACAGGCATTTAAAAACATGTAAGCATTTGGGAGCGCGGGCGCTCCCATCGTCCGTAAAGGGTTAAATATATCTTTTTCCCTCTAATAAACCTATTTATTATGATAAACTTGTATTTTGCTGAAGTTTATCACTGAAACTTTGATAATTCTAAATATTTATTTTTTTAAATAACAGCAATAAATAAACCTTTTTTTTTGGCTGTACCTTAGCTCATCTTCTAGTTTGGCTATCTTCCTCTTGGCCTCCATTTTCTCCCTCTCAGCCTCGCTGTGAACTGCCAACACCTGAAAGACGCAGAGAGTAAAAGTGGGACACAGATAGAAGTTTAAGTGAGTGCAAAAGCCGACGCCATCAAACATCACTCTGGAAAAGGCTCTGCCGTCACCCTTAGCATGCGCCGTCGTCTTTTCTCTCCATCACCCCATCAAACGTCCCATCGGTCTAACACCTTGGCTCTATCGCTGCCATATGGGCCGTTCTAAGAGCCAGATACTGAATCATGGCAGCTCAACCAGTACTCCAAAGACCTTTAAATAAGAAACTTTCAAGATGAAACAAAAAGGAAAATAAACTATTCTGTAATAGTTTCCCAGTATAAATCCTAAAACCTTGGACAAGTTTAAGGAAAAGCAGAAGAAATGGGATCTAATTAAAGGAAGAAAATAAGAAGCAGACATTAAAAACTGGAGTTCTGAGAAGCCCAATTAAATATCTCCCTGACCCTGAATGTACAAAGGCCTGCTAAGTTTTTACAGGTGTATCAGTCAAAAGGGCCCCAAGTCCGCTGGTCTGCCACCAATACACACCGTGGAGGAATGGCACTTTGAAGATGACCCAGGTGCAACACAGACTTTAAACCTGATCTTTAACACAGAAGTCTGGCCTATACTGGTCCTGCTTAGATTAATTAACAATGACCCATGGACCTGGTGCTTTATGGCTACACTCTGACTTTAAAGTGGGTTTCAAGAGCACAATGCAAGGGTAATTAGATGCAGGCCTGGGCATGCTTAAGGGACGGTACACACCTCAGAAAACACAGCATGTCATCTTTTACAGTACTCAGAATTCACTTCCCTTTCCTATATCTGTTTGCTTTGGAATATTAATGAATATACGTCTGCTGCTGCAGTATTTATTTTAATGCTTGTTACACATCTAAAGCGAAGGTGCCAATAAGTGCGGCCCGACCCGCATTATACACCTTCTCGACTATTTAAGAGTCCTTTTTAGGCAATGACAGATATCAGTGCAGTAGCGTGAAGAAGTCGTCACTGGAGGATGTTCTGACTACCTTTTTGTCACAGCTAGCCTGCAGTTCGTCTTTCTCTTGCTGGAACTTCATCTCCTGATCCTGAAAAAGAAAGCCAAGTTGAAATGATGAGGTGTAACGCAGACATCACATCAATGATGTACAAACAAAAGAACATCTGTGATTGAGTTTATATTAAACCTGTGACGTATTTTAAACCTCACCCTGACTTGTTGGTGTCTTCTATACTCGCTTTCCTGAAGCTGCTGCTTGAGCTGAGCAACATTCTTCTCCAAATCTACTATAACTTCAGAAGCCTGCAAGAGATGATGTTTTTTTTATTCATTTTTGGTGTCAACAATCAGTGAATGCCAAATTTAGGGACAGAGATCACACTGGGGTAACATAAACCTTGGCAGCAGACAGAGCGTGTTCCTGATGTAGGTGGCTGATGTCTGTCTCGTGTTTGGCCTGGAGCTTCATCACGTTCTCCTCGTGTTGCTCGCTCTGCTGTTTTTTCTCCTTCTGCAGGGTCACAATCCTGCACACGATCACAAGCTCAGATTAAACAACCTGGGCAACTTATCTTTTAAACATCAATGTAATCTTCTTCAAACAGTGAACGTGATACAGTGGAATAAGACATTTGAGTTTCTGATAGATTTCACTCTTCAATACAAATGAAATATGACAGATCTTTTAAATACGTAAAACATTTGATCAATAGTGCCAAGAATGCGTTAATATCCGTTGAACTTTTTCATGTTTTCCCTTGTTTATTTGTTGTCCTTTTTAAGGGTAGTGGAAGCAATACCAGATACAGCTAGAGCCACAGTGGATTCATGTAGGATCAAAGCACATTTATGTAGTGAAATGGCCTAGTTCAAGTAAAAGGCCCAAATCTAAATGAAAATCTGTCATAAAAAATGTTTTTCACAGATGCTTTATAATCATTTTGAGCTAGAGAAATGCGGGCAAAAAGTCCAGATATGCCATGGCAGGAATTTGCACCAACCAGTTTTGACTTTAGGAGCAATGAGTACAGTTTACATTTTTATTGGTTAAAAAAAAAAAAAACATAAATTTTTCTTAATTTAAAAAATTAATGTTATTTAAAATCCCAAACAAATTTATTGAATCTTAATGTGATGTTAAACCGCAGAAGGTGTGCCAGGGAGGTCCTATCCTTAAATGGATGTATTTCATAAATGCAACACCTCATCCTGCATACCACTTGTTTGCCTCCTGTAATTCAGCACTGAGGGAAGCGACGTGGAGCTCCAACCGGGCCTTCTCCTGCATCACCTTCTGCTGTAGCTCGTTGCCTTTCTCCATCTCCACCGACTGTTGCTTCACCTGCAGCTCCATCTCCCGTACCCTTTGCTCCTGACCCAAAAACACAATTAAAGGAGGACAAAGCAAACAAAAAACTTCAACCAGCAAGGATGGAAGCATGAGATAATGTGAAGGTAATTGACATGCTCTCCAATGCATCCAAGTCCTCCCCTCTAAAGATGGATTATTCCTGATCTGAAACCACCCCAAAAGTGATAAAGAAATAAATCAAGAATCTCTGTGATACATTAATTCTTTTTTCCTATCTTGATCAGTATTGCAGTAAAGACGTTGATCAAAGTCCAGCTGACAGGCTTGTGTAGTCGTTTCCAATAAAAGGAGCTACTGTCCTTCAGCTTGCACGTGTTTCTCTGTAGGCAGGTATATAACATTGAGGAATGCAGCATGAGCCCGGCTGATAAAAGCGCTGATAAGAGATGGAGCGTGCTAGCTGAGCTCCACGTTGACAGCGGGCTGGCGATGACAGGCGGAGGGAACGGCGGTGCCCCTTGGTGACAGAGGTTCTTTTCTTTGTGTCAGTGCGGAGGAGTGTTAAGTAAAGGAACAAGAGGCCTGTGTTGTGCTTTGGCCGCGTGCTGACACTTAGCTCCTTGGCAGCAGATGAGAGGAGGCTTGACTGGGCGCACCTGGACACACTCGCTGAGAGCAAATTAAGTCCAGTAATTAGGTGTTTTAGAAGGAGAGTTACTTGGTGCGAAGTGCAGGCTACATAAAGCTACATCAATCGCACCGCTGCCTTTTAGAGATATAGTTATACAGCCTCAGAAGTTCTAGCAGAAAAGCCATTTATAGTGATGGACGTTCACTCAGTTTTGGTATCAGAACTGAAGCCAACGACTGGAAGGCTGCCTGCATCAACAGTCATCTCCAGAGGCTTATCAGGCTGTGTGCATGAATGCATAATGTGGATCAAACTCTAGTGTTGGAATAGGACAAACAAACCAAAGAACCACAGCGCAGGGACAAGCAAGAGCAGGAGAGAAAGCACTGATGTGAGATGATCTCTGATCAATGTATACTAAAGTATGTTCTACAAGCCATTAACTCCAATACAGCATCAATTCTGCTTAAACAGACGAGAAAATCTTCAGAATGAGTTCCTGATACAGCAGCAGAGTGTCTGCGGACTGTTTTAAAGCCCAGTGACCTTTAAAGGTTTTCATACCTCTTAGACTTTGTCATAACTGTCAATTTACGAACTGATATGATGTGGTGCATTTTTGTAGAGCAGAGAAAAAGTGTGATGAAAACATTTGCTTCTTGCTAATATCTATGATTTTCAGCTTATGGTTCTTTTGTGCATTTATATAATGACGTTTATGGACTTTGTGTGGAGTATGTCCAACCTTTAACCAGCATTTACAAGCAGCTGTAGAGGAGAAAGATAAACAAACTGTAGTCTCTTCTCATCCTTACTTACTTAGAAGTTAGTTTCTCACCACTGGTGTGTGTAAATATTTTTACACACCCTTCCAGCTCTGGATATAGGAGGATGTTCCAACTGTGTAAGCTTGAGCCAATCTCTGAAAGTGGCATCCATTAGTTTTCGGACCTCTCGATCGTAAAACCACGATTAGCTGCAGTTTCAGTTTTTTTGGGGGAAGTTTCATATTTTGACAAGCTTCATTCATCTAGAAATGTACATTTTTGTCCCTTGTTCTTTGCTGTGGTTCAGTCAAAGTGGAAATAATCGAGAATCCTTATTTCTATTAGGTTAGCATGATGACATTTTTCAGAGAAACAAGAAAATGCAGATATATTACAAAGACAAAAGTTAAAAACACTACAAAAATACAAATGACCCATAGAGACGACCTAAACACATAAAAGGAAAAGCATTTATGCAATGGCTAGCAAAAGTATTCAAACCCCTTAAACTTCTCCAGATGCTGTCGCATAATCAGAAAAATAAAAATATTTGAATGGAATTTTAGAGAGAAAAGATCAACACAGAGTTCTATACAGTTGTGCAGCAAAGAAAATAATGAACAATTGATATAAAGCATTGAGAAGGCCATTATGCATGCAATATATTCAGCCCCGTTGAGTCAATATTTTGTTAAACCCCCTTCTGCTGCAACTAGAGATGCAGCCTTTTTTAGGTATCTCTATCAGCTTTGCAGATCTAATGACTAACATTTTGGCCCATGCTTTGAAAAACAGGTCAAGCTCAGTCAGATTAGACAGAGACTATTTTTTATCAACAGTTTTCAGATATGGCCACAGGTTTTAAATTTGGTTTTGTTCTGGACTTTGACTGGGCCGTTCCAACACAGGATGATGTTTTGTTTTGAACTCTTCCATAGTCTTGGTTTTATATTCAGGACAGCTGCTCTACAGGAGGTGGACGTCCACCTCGGTCTTACGTGGATTCCCACAGGTTTTCTTCCAAGGTTGTTCTTTATTTGGCTCCATCTATCTTCCCTGTCCCTGCTGAGGAGGAGCACCCACAGAGCATGATGCAGCCACTGCCATGTTTTGACAGTGAGGATGGTGTGTTCAAAGGGTTTTGCTACAGTTTTGTGTTCTGGCCAGAAAGTTCAATTTTGATCTCTTCTGACCAAAGCACCTTTTTCCAGACGTTTGCTGTGTCCCCAACTTAGTTTCTAGGAAACTGCGAACTTCTTATAGTTATCTTTTAATAATGGATTTATTCTTGCCACTGTTCCATAAAGACCACATTTGTGCAGTGCACAACTAATAGTTGTGGACAGGTTCCCCAACTATAACTATAGCTCATCTAGAGTCATCATGGGCCTCTTATGCACCTCTGATCAGTGGTCTCCTTGTTTGGCCAGTAACTCTATGTGGACAGCCTTTTCTTGGTAGGTTTTTACAGTTGTGTCATACTCTTCCCATTTAAGATAATTGGGTGCTCTATGAGATGTTCAAGGCAGGTGAATGTTTTTACTCTGCTTTACACCTCCCAACAACTTTATCCCTGACCTATCTGGTGTGTTCCTTGGACTTCATGATGCTGTTTGCTCCCCAATATTTTCTTAACCAACCTCAGATGATGTCACTGAGTAGCTGAATCCTGACTGAGATTTGATTAAACAAAGATGGAAGATTGAATCATTAGCTTATGGTTACACTTGTAGAAATGGGGGCTGAATACTTTTGTGCACCATCTTTTAAAATTTTTTATATTTATAAAAAATGTTTTGTTCATGTATAATTTTTTCTACTTCACAATGGTATACCACTTTGTGCTGGTCTTTCACATGAGATTCCAATAAAATATTTATATGTTTTTGGTTGTAATGTAACAAACTGTGGAAAGGGGTTTTAATAATTTTGTAAGCCAATGTACATGGGATGTGACATGTAGTATTTCTATAAAGTGCAGCTTGTGCTGGAACGGATCTATAAAATGGGCAGGAATGTTTTTGGATTTCCAGCAGGGATGTTTAGTGTGTGCCTGTAAGAAGACAATTGCCTTCAGTGCTTTGGCAATTAAAACTTTTCCTAAGTTTATTTGTTGTTTTATTGTTTTTTCCTGCAGGAAGTAGGACAAACAGTGCATTGCCCTTGTGGATGGGATCTGTAGTAAAATGTTCTTTTCTGGACTAAAACAGCATAAACCAAGTCCAGTTCCCTTTGCTGTCTCACTACCAAGTCCTTCCTTTGGATTGTGGTGTGACAGTCGTACCACAGTCATGGTGAGAAACAGATGCTTTTAGTTGTGGCCATCTAAAAGTTTGTAAGCAGTTTAGCAGAAAGTCTATGGCTTCCTGTGAAGGAAGAGTTGTTGGTGATTCTTCTCCACCAGGTGGGAGGTGTTCTCCATCCAGGAGAGGAGAGAGCTAATAGAGTGCCTAGGAACATTATGTAGTCCACATGCTCCGCCACCTCTGCATGTATGCAGCTTTTACAGTCCTCCTGGCCATCCTGTCGTCTACCATGACCTCCAGTCTAGAGGTCAGAACACACCAATCACAACTTAGTGTCTGAACCAACAGAAACCCACCATACGGCATTGCAATCCCCTGGTTGATACACTGATATGGAGTCTGTAATGTGTTGCGCTGGTAAGCCATTCAGTGATTTATAAACAACCAGGAGTATTTTAAAGTCTATTCTCTGAGATATATGGGGAGCCTGGGTTACAACTGCAGCGGGATTTAGATTACCTGCTGACGTCTTATCAACGTTTTAGGCAAACCTGTGAAGATACCATCAGTTCACTAAAGATGAATGAGTTTTTTTTTAGGATTCAAACCAGTTCAGAGATTTACCAGAAAGGCCAAAAGAGTTTTCTAGACACTTTCAGAATTATTCCACTAAGGTCTAATAACATGAGCACTGTGGTTCTTCTGCATTTATAAAGATGCCACTGAATGCATTGAGAAGGGCGGTTTCTGTAGTGTGGTGAGAATGAAAGCCTGGCAGAAGATGCAAAAGTGGCTGGTCATTGACGGGAAGGTATTTTTATTAATGACTTCCCTAATGAAGAGAAGGTTTACGGTGAAGTTCTGCGTTAGCAGCTTGCCAAAGTTTTTTTCAACTGCGGCTTAAAAATGAGGTAAAAAGCCTGACAAAAAAAGAGGTGTTTATTATTTGAATTAAATCAAATCATAAATAATACCAGACAGAGCTTTCTCAGAGAAAGTTGTGGGTAAAACCTACAGACAGCTGGATGTTAGGCTGGATTTCGAGTTTATGGATGAGAATCTCTCATCTGTGCTCTAAATCAGAAATAACTGTAGAACCATGATGATATTTATTTGCATTTATTTAAAAGAGAATAAATCATTAAAAAGCACTTCCACATTCTGCTCTTTTTAGAAGTTTTTTTTTTTTTTTACAAAGCCAAAAGATCTGTGAGCAAAAAATTAAACCATTTTGTCACATCTGTGTTCAAATAAAAAGCTACATGACACTCATCTAAGAAGGGGCTTTCAATATTTGCTAGAATATTCAAGCCAGGAGTCTCATGATTTCTCTGGAGGAGCTGTGGAGTCAGAGCTTGGATGGGAGGTTCTGTTCACAATGCCAGACGTTAGCATGCAGCTGTATGCATCCGACCATTATAGAAGAGCTTTAGGAAGAAAGACACAGATGAAAGAAAGACAAAAAAAAACGTCTGTTTTCGACTGAGAGAAGCCATGTTAGGACACAGCAAACATGTGGAGAAAGAGAAAACAAACTTATCTGTTTGCCCTACATGCAAAGTCCAGGATGGGAAGCAAACACTACCTGTAGCCTTGTACACACCAGAAAAAGAACAAGTGTAAAGAAAACCAGATCTATTGGCTTGTGGGTGTCATGTGACTAAATATAGAACCTTCCAGAGGTTATGTGTGATCTTGCAAGGTGTTGTGTTTTAAAAATACAACATCTCGCAGTTACTTTGATATTGACTGACATGGTCATCATTAGCCAGTACATCCAACTGTGGATTGTTGTGGAAATTTCAAACCACAAAATTGTTTAGCCTCATAGGCGTCTAAATGACCACCAGATGCCCTAATTGTCCCGGACGCTAAATCCACTCCTTGGAGGGGCTGCAGCAGCTCAAAGTCCACTTTAATCATGCTATACTCACTACATCTGAAGATCAAGCCAATCACATGGCAGGAAGGCAACTCATTTTCTATGACAAAGGGCTCTTTTTATTCTCTTGGATCTTGTCTGTCCTTAATTATTAAAAAAAAAAAGAGTCCCTTAACATGGGCTCTGCACCATTTGGTGTTTGATGCTTCTGAAATGTTGACCTGTTGATAGATCAAGGCCAGAAGCAACACGTATGCATGAGGGATTTGTAAAGAAATCCCAGAATGCTGATAAAATCAAATCTATAGCACATATGTAAAATCTCTAAAATACACTTTTTAAGGAACTGCTCAATTAACCATCTTCAGGTGTTGATGATCTCTGCTAATAAAATGTACACAATCCCATTTGACACCCCGGTCTTTTTTTATAACATCAAAGACCCTGTAGATTTGGAAGGTGTGCGTGGATGAGTGTGCACATCTTAGCACTGAGTAAGATTTAATATGGACTAAGATCAAAGACGTTTAATGAGATGACAGACATACAATATTACAGTCACTCCCTCCCAGATGTTAAAGGATGCCTCCTTTCATTCAAGGCTTGGAATGAAGAGCCTGGATGTTTTATTATTAGATTGGGATTGACGTACGAGACGTAGAGCTAAACAAGTCGGGGATTTAAGAGCAAATATGGATCAAAACGTCACAAAATCTTTGTCTTAGTCCAGCAGAAGCTCGAGCAGCTTAGAGAAAAGCTGTAGCCATTTTATAAAGTAAAAATTAGATAGAAATAATAAAAAAATATATAATGATTACTACAGATGGTGAAGTTCACTGAATTATCAGTCAACTTCACAGCCTCTGGATTAAATTGGATTCCATTTTCTTCTACTGTATACGGTTCATATTTGAGACACAACTTTAAAAGCAAAACATTAAGAAACTTAAAAGGAAAATGAAAAACAAAATGTACATAAAAATGCAAAGAAGATCAAGATGCAGCAGAGAGATGAGCTCCAGTAGTGAAAAAGTGAAGTGGAAAATCGCTGCCTGGAAAAACCTTAAGCTCATCTGAACATATACAAGAATGAAAGAAAACTCCTCCTTCAGACATGCATGGAGTCTGAGCTGTATGATAAAAGCCCTAAACCGTTTACTGACTTGCTGCTTTTATATTACAACCTTCAGATTCAAGTTTTTTTTCCAATCCGTTTCAGATAATTTGTATTTTTGGTGTTTAATCTTATATATTTTTAAGGCCCCAAATAGTTATATTTGATCAAAGATGTAAAGATATAAGTAGTTTGGAATAAGGCTAACAGCTTTTAAAACACTGTTCAGAGTTTTCCTACATTTCAACCCTCATTGAACTCCTTCCAGTACTTACAGTGGCCTGAGAACGATCCTTGTGCTCAGACTCCATCTTAGCCAGCCTGCGGTTGGTGTCGTCCAGCAGCTCCTGGATGTTTTCAGTGTGTTTCTTCTGCATCTCAAACTTCTCCTGCTCCATCTCTGCCAAAGCTGCATGTAACTGGTAATACAATAATAAAACCTCCATATTAAACACTGATCTATTGGATCACCTGTTTTCTAACAAAGTCCTGGAGACATAAAGAGGGATGAGTATATTATCTGTGAACATTTCCCCCAAATGAGTTTTTCTGATTAACAACAGTAAATACAAGATTATTCATTTCCGTTAATGTGACCACGGCTGGGCTACTGTTCATGTCGCACAACGATTTCATTTTAGCATTTTAAAATTCAGACGAGTGAAAAAATAGAGTTTTGAACGTCTCCAATGTTTTGTAAGTTCAGATGTTTAGAAGAAAGGAAGAAGTGTTGAAACTTTCAGAATTAAAATGTTTTTTTAACAAATCAAGAAAACTTTTGGCTGAAAAACAGCTGCTTCAACACAGACTCAACACAACATTTTAGTGACTAATCTAAGTTAGAACAATTTTTATTATGGGAAATGACTTTGATCCAGCCTCAGGCTAACATGTGTGTCAGATCCAATGCCTTAAAGAAATATGTTCTACTCTGGAAATGTAATATTTTGTTATGTTACAACTAGAAACTTGTATGTATTCCATCCTATTTATGTAAAATAACGCAAAATCACTTTAAAAACATTGGAGTCTGTAAGTAATGTGAGAAAATGTGAAAACATTTAAGATACTAAACAGAACAAACAGAAAGGCCATAGTATTGTAAGCAATTTGTATGATAGCGATGGAGGATGAGCAATAGTTCAGAAAATTATTGAAGATTTCCACTACTTCTTACCATCTTCTATATCTAAAGACAGTCAGCAACCCTGCAGATATTAGTGAATCAACCAATAAAGATTCACTAAAAGCCTAAAGGAAGGATGAGCAGAAAACATCTAGCTCTGTGGAGAGAGATCTCCCACAAACCGACACTTTCCCTCTGGCTTGAGGCGGCTTACAGAGCGCGGGGCTGCAGAGTATCCCACCTTCTTCTCCCACTCGTTTTTTATAGACTCAGCGCTCTGATCTGAGATCTTCTTCAGCTCCACTATCTGCTTCTCTTTGCTTTCACGGATGACCTGGGATTCCCGCAGAACATTTTGAACTGTGGGAGAGTATTAAAAACAAACAAAAGGGGAGTTAGACCCTTCCTCAAAAAAAAGGGGGGGGGGCTATTTGCAGACAGTGAAAGTGTCACTAAATTAAGTATAATTATATAATAATATTATCATTTTAAGTTAATGCTTTTGAAGTTAACTGAAAACATACGGGAAACTAAAATTGGATAAAAAAAAAAAACCCAAGTTAAAACTATGAGCTTAAACTGCACAGCTGGAGAACATCACTCTGCACCAGCATGGTCTACTGTGGGGTTGGACCTTTCTAGGCTTTTTACTCTGAGTGTTCAGAGACACTACTGTAAACATCCTTCCAGTTAGACAGCAATCGCATCACCTCTCACCTTTCTTTTCAAGCGTGTGGATCATCTCCTCAGACTCCTTCTGTTTAGCCCGGAACACACTCTTTATCTCTTCAATCTCGTGGTTTTTACGGTTCAGAATCTGAACAGGGAGGGAAAAAAAAAAGACCTGGGGCATCAGTATTTAAAGAGATAGAGAAAAATCTACCCATCTATCGCAGGCTAGGCTCTGGAGTCCATCTCCAACTGTTAATGAGTAAGAGGTCAGCTATACCGTGGAAAAGTAGTAGTTCCATCAAAGGACAAAAGAGAAACACACAAGACAAACAAACATGCATGCATTAAAGATCAAACGGCACAGTTTTTTTTTTTTAAAGCTGATACCGATTATTTTGACATCAGTCTAGCTGATCCCAGATATGTGCTGATTTTTGGGGTTAATTTGTTCCGTTCTCTTTGTCATTTGCATGATAAAAATGACATAAGGATGAAGGCTGAACTTAAACAAAAATAAACCTTTATTAAAAGAAATAAATAAATAAAATAAAACCAAACACTAAGAATGGATAGCAGACAGAGGGAGCGGCATTACATGCACTCCAAGCAGAAAGACAAGGACCAATCATGATGACTGTGTCGCCTTTTAGCCCAATAAAAAAAAACAAAAAAAAAACATGCATTTCGACAAGAAACATCTAAATGTATCAGCAAAAAAAAATTAATAATAATCATCATTCTTATAATAATGGAGACATGTTTGTAAATCTATGAGTAATGTTTATGCCAGCTATCAAAGACAGCTGTATGACTAAGGATGAATCACCCCAGATTACTGCCTACCTTCTACATTGGGGATCGTTGAATGCAGACTAACCTTCTCTAAATACATGAACAAGTCCTATTTCAAATGCATGCAAACTGCATTACAAAAGACAGACTCTTAAAATCTTAAAAAGGAGCAGATCTGGTTTTACATTCAGTCTGAGAATTGAAGATCTGTGTAATATAACCTGTATAATCTATGTAATCTAAATTTTAAATTGTAGCAGCAAAAAACTTATTCAGGAAATATTTCCAGCGACATACATTAATCCTGCCTGTTAAACCAGTTAGATGGACATCCATCTTGGAAAAAGCTCACGACTGATCAAGTTTTTAGTGATCAAAATGCTAAAGTTTCAGGAGAGTAATCTGGATACATTGGGGGGGGAAATTATATTTATTGTTACAGATATAATCAATATTCATATAAAAAGTTAAGACAAAAAAAAGCAGCACCGATCTCATCCAATCAGTTTTCATCAGTGACTTGAATTTGAACAGAATAGCCCCTGACCAAACAGACCAATGTCACTATGGCTCCTAAACTTTTTATCAGTGAGTGAACACAGAAAAACACAGGAAGTCGTTATCCAAGTTCAGACCAGGAACAAAAGAGCACTCTGTTTGTATCCATGGCAATTGATCAATAAACACACATGATAAACACACATACATCAACAAAACATAGATGTATTTTTATCTAAGATTTTATAACTTTTAAGAGATTACATCAGGACATTTTGGACATTCACTGTATACAACCCATAAATACTCCTTATGTATTTCTGTTACTTTGGAGACCAGAGAAAAAGTGAGTAAAATAGCAGCTGAGTGAACCACCTGTGCTGAGGTGATGAGGTAAATGCATCTGCTTGCTGCTGCCATCTGGGTCCAATTAGTTCAATTAGGCGACGAAGAGCAGCAGCTCCAAGAACAGAAATACAGCCGAACTCAGAGCACTTATTCCCAGTCATGTTACATGTGCATAGAGATGTGATGCAAGGAAAGGTTTGCACAACAACAAAAACAAAAAATCTTAGCTTAACTCGTGCAACACTTCAACCCTAAACCTCAAACCTTTGGTAACAACAAATAAATAAAATATCTTTTTAACAACTCAAGTTTCTTCCATCATGTTTCTCTCACTGGGAATGTCAGAAAAAAACAAAACATAACAGATGTTTTTTTTTTTTTGTTCTACTCTAGAAGCCGGTGACGTTCCTTATTAGCTAAGCCTGTCATCATCCCAGTGTGAATGAGATGGAGGAGATGAAAGGACGATTGGGCGCCTGGAGCAAAGTTCAACAAACATTTAGGGATACCTTTTTTTTTCCTCCATTTCATCACCCCAAAGAGTTTTTTGTTTTTCTTTTCGGGGTGTAGAGAACAGAAGGCGGTGGTAGAGTGTCAGGGTGAGACGGGGTGCACCACAAGGTTGGAAATGGGAGCTTTTATGATCTCTTTTTGAGACCTTAAGAGGACATCCTAATGGAGAGCACATCCAGTGCATAAAATAGAGAGAAAAGAGAACAGCAAAGGAAAAAAATATAGTTTAAAACTACCAACAAAAGCACAGTGATCAACCAGAACATTACAGCTACTGATGGGTAGAATGACTCTTCTTTCACAGCAACAATAAATGTTGAAATCTGATATTGGGCAAGAAAAACCTCTGAATACACTGACATTCGAACCGACATTACTCAAGAGTATCTTTCACATTAACATTTGTATTTTGGTGTAAAAATCACAGAGAGTGAGACGTCCAGGAGTAGTTTATGAAGCCAAAAAGTGCATTTAAGACAGCACAGGTTATTTAGGGGAACCAACAAATCAGTGATTCACCTAAAAACGGATGCATTGGTCACATTTTAAAAAGGTAAACAAGGGCTAGTAATCAGTAAACCCCTTTTACATTACAACCCTACCCAGTAATTGGTCAGGGTTATGTGTGAGAATCCTTAACAAATCAAAATCCAAAAAAAATGGATTTTAGACTGAAGAGCTGAGTAAGTTTTGTTTTTTGCAGTTCTCATTTAGAAGGCTGTTTACCCAATTTGACAGGCATCATTTATGTGCTTGTATGTCGCTTGATGCCATTTGAAAAGCTGATGGCTGCCTGGATTCAGCACGGCAGGCTGGAGCTGCTTTCCTCCCAGGATAGTGTTCTGACTGTTGACCCCACAAAAGGAGGGAGGAGCTATAAGTTAAGGTGTTCAGAAGGAGTCTGTAAGTAGTCGGTTTGTTCTTACTAATCAGATGTTTAACAGGCTGAAATTCTTCTTTAGAGTTTGGGTTGATTGGTAAAAGCGATATCCCTAGCATTACTGCCCCCTGCAGGTAATAATAGGTCCTTCTAGGGATGGACGAAGGCAAAAACCTTTATCACAATTTATTCCCTAATATCAATATGATATAATTCCAATATAAACTGTATAAAAGCCTTAGACAAGATGCCTGTACAAATCTCTAAAAAATATTTTCTAGTTGATTTTACTATTTTAAGTATATGAAACTCTTCAATTGAAGAATTGCTTAAAAAAAACCCACCTTACCTTTAGTATGTGGAGCTCCATGCTGAACAGATGAAATGCATATATAACCAGGTAATTATCCCCCTTCTCATATTTCACAGTCCATATTAATATTACGTCTTTCACAGTTTCTCTTTCATTACCCCCTTTATTATTTCCACGATTAACTGTCATATGTCCAAAAAGACACAAATAACTGTAATAAATTAGCAAAGTATCTCATGTATAGCTCTGAAAATACAAACTAAAGTCGATTCTGAAACGTTCGACTTTGAATTAAACCCCTTGTTGACTCTGCAAGTAATGCTTTAAAATGATTTTGGCTTTTTGTGAGGTCTCCTCTTCTCTCTCAGTCATGCCACAGCTCCACCCTGCTTTAGTCTTGACTTATGTTGCCCTTTTTGTTAATAAAAGTCTTTATTCAAAGAAAACGGACCCAGGCCCTGTTGTTTACCTGTACACAGTGAACACTGACAACATAAAGTAAGTGTTTTGTAGCACAAATCAAACTTTTATCACAGCGAGGATCAGCTCAGTCAAAGCTAAATCAATCAGTTCACGCATCCCATGATATCACAAGATGGCTGCCTGTCAGCGGTGACAAGCTTCCACTCGGCTTTTTACTGCATGTCCTCTTTTATTTAAAGCTCTTTCACTCCTTGTTCACTTTTTTTTCCCACTGACTGCAGTTTTTGAGCTCTTGTTTAGAAGCTTTGCCGTCTCTATAACGTCCTGCAACAATCTTCTTCCTCATTCATCAAAGACATTAGAGGGGGACGACTTTCGAAGGTTACAGGTCATCAAAAATGGGGATGTTTGGTCACCTTATCCTGATCACTCATTTTGTAGATAAAAGTTACATAGTGGAGCTTTGCTGACTGCTGAACACAGCCTGCAGCTGTAGCCACAGGCTCTCTGTCTGTGGTGAAAGTCATTTCTCACTTAGCCAGTGTTGACTTGAGTTGGCACCCTGAACGTCAGTCAGCGGCTAATGCTCTAACCATAGACTCTAACGTATATCCAAATACTGGAAATGTTCAGTTGTCATGGAGATATGAAGCGCTCCAAGTACTCTGGCTTTTGTTCCCGAGTGACAAAAAACAGTCACTCGCTGAAAAATAAAACTTTTTTTGCTCATTCTTTGAATTTTTTTTCCCCAAAGTGAAACAAGCAGTTTAAAGCTCAGGTAGTATTTTTTTTCCATTCATCGCCTTTCACTACTTCACCGAATGACCAAAGGGGCTGAGTACAGGTTTGACAATGGGACCCATTTTAAATGCATAAAAAAAACAAACAAAAAAAAACAACAACAACCCCCTTTAGTTAATCGTGATTAATGCATCTACGTGGACAGCCCTAAAAAACAGCATTAAAAGTAAAAACATGAACCTTCTAACTAAACCTCTTAACCAGTGAAACATTATTGGTTGAACGACGACGACAACGCATTATTCTGATCCCATCCTTTCTTTCTGGACAGTGTTACTTCTTATTGCTGATAACAAGAACTTTATTTGTTATTAAATATTCTTATTTATTCATTCAACAGTAGTATCTGATTGGTATGGCCAAGACGGCCAGCCCGGATTGGTGCATCTTTGGCCTCTATTATAAATAATCTTTTGCATCTTTAAAGCCTTATAGGTGAAAATAAATTGAAAACACTCATGATCCATATTAAAAGAAGACAGTAGGAACACAGAAAGAAGTGCTGTTCTGCTAAATGTGAAACATCTTAGCATCTGAAGTAAAGAGCAAACTGAATTGTTTTCTGCTTTGTTAAAAGCTTCTGTGGCAGCAAAGGAAAATCATGTAAGGACGAAACAGAATTTAAGCGGTTGAACTGCAGCCTAAATGACAGCTCTTCCTGCGAAATCAAACAGCTTTAGTGTTGCTTTCAGCATCTGACACGAAGCCTCGAAAACAGGAATGTTTCATTGGATGCAGATTAAATGGCTGCATAGAAGATTTTTCCATCTACAGTTACAATTATTAATAGAAACAATCTGTTTTTTGGGTTTATCTATTTCATCTTTTTTTCTGTGGGGGTGGGGGGGGTCTAAGAGTAACTTATTCTATTCAATACATGGAAATGCTCTAATAATTTGTTATTAAGAGAAAATCATTTCACACTTAAAAAAGATGCATCAGGCAAACTAATTTACTATTTATGTACAAGTTTTGCACTATTTTAAAAGGTCTTAATTTTTCCTCATTTAATAAAAAGGTAAATATTTCTATTGAACATTATAGTTGCAGATGTACCTTAGTTATATATTAGTCGAGTTTAATATTTAACATATTTGTTTAAGAGAAAACAATTCTCCAAAGTCAGTTTGCCATATCCTCATGTTGCTCACTTGCCTTTTCAACATCTGCATCATGTCTCTGCTGCATCTTCAGTTTCTCCTCCTGATGCTTGGCCTCCAACACTTTGATCTTCATCTCTGTCTGAGAACACAGGAAATATCATGTCATGATGGTCCTCACCCACATCTGCTGCTCTGTGAGTTGCTGCCAAACATGGATGAGAAAACATCTACAAACCTATCAAAGTTTTTTTTGGCACTGATTTGTTTAAAAATCATCCAAATATGGAGAAATTCTCCCAAGATTCGTAGAAGTCATTTAGAAGACATTTGTGTAGAAACCTTTAGCCTCCACCCCAATTCTCTAAAGTGGATGGAAATGTGTTGGGGGGTGGGGTGGGTGGAATCACATTTAATCCACTGGAATGGATGCCGGACCAATAATAACAAATCCAGAAATCAAGAAAAAAAAACATTCACATAAAACTTTAACTTCTGAAGAGACTGGTTTCAAGTACAGAAGGAAAATAAAGATAATTGATTAGGAAGATGTGTGTCCAAAACTTTACACATTAAAATTGCTTTAATACTTGTTTAGCAGGCAGTCTTAGTGCTCTCAGTCAAATACGGCGTTTTGGAAAGGATCAGAGTTTCAACACTGTCGTGGGAAATTTCAGAACCGATCTCCAACAACTGAGGCTTCTTGGTTTCAGTCCATTTAAACCTTATAAATCCAACCGTGAATCACTCCAACTACAAGCATTTTTTCATATCATTTATATCTGAGTAAATAAACAGGATTTTATTATTAATATCTACTTCAGGCAAGTCCTAAGTGGCTATGCTGTACGTGACATGGATTTAACTTGGGAAAGTCTAACGTGGAAAAATATCCATAGCAGGAATTTTTCAGCAACTTATCATGTAACCTTTCCAAGGCCAAGGGAGCAAGCGAGGGTCTTATAGCCACAAACATCTATGCTAGTCATTGGGTTTTGTGTATTAGACCAAGTCAAAGGGACAAATGGATACAGTTTGTGGCTGTTACACAAAAAAAATAAATAAATAAATAAAACAGGAAAAGTTAACGGTTCTGTATACTCCAAAGTATTGTGAAACACCAGGGAAGTTTAGATAAACCCTGCTCTCTTAAAAGCCGTGTAGTTGTCTTGGTACAAGGCGGATATAGAACGAATACTCTTCTCTTTCCTAAAACTATGAACCTAATAGATCTTAAACAAAAATGCGTTAAGCATGAAAACAAATTAAATCTAAGAGATTGCATCATGTTCATATTTTCTGTATAGTAAGTACTACGTTTCATTGCTTTGTACTTGTGACATTGCAATTACAATAAAGTTGAATTCTATTCTATTCTATATTATTCATCTTTTCTACCTCTGAATAGGAGGGTATTTTCTTTATCATGAATGCAATAAAATTGCAATAAGATGAATGCTTCGATTTGAAGGAGTTTTTACAGAGTTAGAGTTCCCCCTCAGAAGTTTGGAGATTTCTAGCCAAAATCAACTGTTAATACCAAAACCATACTCAGTTCAACATACTTACAGCTGGAGCAAAAGATGTTGCACTTCTGACAATTTGATAAACAAATCACAGACTCACAGTGCTGTAAACCAAGAAGTGAACACGTTGTGTTGGTAGTTGCAATAAGTCAGGTAAATGGAGACAAATGGCAAATCTGCTGGTTGTCTGTCTCTGGAAAACATGAAGGTTTAACATTCCTAATAGGGATGTCCCAATACAACTTGGTCATTTCCAATACGATACAGATTTTGCACCTTTGTGACCGACACCAATATTTAACAGATAGGATATTGACATGAAACATATATACCTTTAATAGTTATTTTGTAGTGTGGAATGCTAGAGAAGGTTTGATCGAGACAATAGTCATCAACAATTGGTATGAGAACAAACGACCCATTAATTATTAACCAACAGGTTACATAAACTTTAGAGAGAAGCATTGTGTTGTTATAATCATGCCAATATCTGAGATTTTATGCAGAGGCTGATATAATCCGATATTAGCTTTTTGCCTGTTATCGGACTAATATTCCCAAATACCCTATTTTAAACTCGGCGGTAGAGTCCCGTTTCAGGGGATACATCCATCTGATATATTTGTTTGAATGTATAGATATAACTTTTAAAAAAAAGAAACAATAATTAGGTATACACAATATTTTTTCCATACTCCATTATCTTTTTCCACAATTGTAGAACTTAAAAAAAAAAAAAACCTAAACTCTATACTTCCAGACGTAGTAGGATTCCTGCTTCTATATTTTGTCTGGATTTTATCAGTGATGCATTTACAGCAAAACTCACTGATTGATTTTAGCTGTTCTAACTATGGGTGGTTTTAGTTTAAGCATCACAATGATTTTATGGCAGCAAACAATTTGAATTATTATTTACACCATTACCAAAGCAAAAATGATTGAGAATTTATTAGTACTTTTGGCATCTTATCAAGATTTTTAAAAGTACATGTCTTTCCATAGCATACTTACAGTCTTCTGGTGATAAAGGCCACTAATGCTAAAAATCCCTAAAACATGCCGTCTATGTGAACAAATAAAATGCAGCATAACTAAGACCTTTTACATGTGAAAACATAGCCTTAAACAGAAGGGTTTTTTTTTTATCCTTAAACGATCTACGTCTGTTTTTAAACCATCCTATTCAAGCCCAACATGTTTTTAAATAAATGTAGCTTTCTATACACTCTTTCACCTTCCTGAGCTTATATACTATTTTCTCTCTTTTTTTTTTAAACTGCTGTCTTTAATTAGAGGATCTTTCCCTTAACAAACACACAGCTCAAAGAGACACGAAGAAAAGCTTTGACAGAAAAACTGTCTGGCTGTTTGCTTTGATGCCACCACTCATGTAAAGTCTGTGTATCTTCTGGTGTGTTAATCAAACCTGCAGCAGGGTGACAACGTTACTCCTTTGAAAATCTGCTTGGGAGTGTGTGTGAGTATATGTGTGAGCAAGTCAGTGGTTAAAAACATCCCGAGGCTAAATCTTGTTTGTTCTAGTCATCAAAACCATTAAGCTAAAAAAGTCCCAAAATGTTAGTTGGCAGAGGGAGAGCTCATTAGACCTCATCTCTGAGATAAATATTAAAGAAAACAACATGATTTAACCACAATATTGTTTACGTGTGTAAATATTGACAGAACATGATGTAGACATCAGCTGCGCACAACTAACTGCAGCCATGCTCCAGGACTGAAACAGTGGATTCAATTTTAAGAGCTCAGGTTTTGCTGTGAAGTCAGCAATTCCCTTCCCGTTTAGAGCCCCTTTAAAAATAAAGTCCAACTATAATGCAGAATTTGCCTTCCGGATGACGCTCCTCATTATAGCACTTGAGCTGCATTCAAGCTGCATCCTTGACAGAGCTCGTTTAAGCATTCTGTTCTTTCTTCTCCCTCTTTTTTTTCTTGATTTAACGTTATTTCTTGTGCAATTGAGAGGACCACAGGAGACCTGTCAGAGTAGAAAGGAAAAAGTCAAAAAGAAGTGAAGTGTGAGAAAGAGGAGAGTGAGAGAGAGAAGGCATTGACTGAAAAGCAAAACGTAGAGACCTGATTCTAATGGTGCCTTAAACAAAAAAAAAAAAAAGCTCATGTGGGGGTGTCACTTTTTTATCCTGTCTTCAAATGCTCTTTGGAGAAAGTTTGTCAAACTAGATCAGTGGTGTTTGAAACTTGTTTATAAAAGCGTCAGTGAAGGGAGGAGGAGGAGAAGGAATGTCGTACACCTAAGGCTTCTGAGATGTCTTCAATCAGTCCCAGCTGGGTGGTACAGCTCCTTCCCTTTCCTCTTCCTCTGAGTGGAAGCGAGCGCTGTAAGATGCCATGTTTTCTGACACCTCGCTTTTGAAAGGATGAGAGCTGAGGAAGGCAGGAGGAGGGCTGGATGGGGGATGTGAGACAGAAACGGTTTCTTTTTCTGTTCACTGTAAGAATGCCATGGGGGGGGGTTAAGGACTTTCTCCTTAAGTGTATGTGTGTGTGTAGGGGGGGATTTTTACTAACCATTTATGCATCACAAGACCAACAAAGTGTGGAATTTGATTCAAGTATTGATATGGACAGAATACGGAGAAATCTCTGTTTCTATACCCTTTTCTGTTTTATCCAAAACATATACAATATTTTTTGCTCTCCTCCGTTCCATCATCTTTTTAAAAGTCCATGCATGCATTCTAGCAGATTCGACAGTAAAACTAATGTAAAATAAACAACAACTCCACTTTAGTGGTTTTTGGAAAGTGTGGAATCAGGGCATAAAAAGGTGGAGGAAACCCATTCAGCTGCTCTGGTAGCTGCTGAGCAACACTTACACAGCATTTCCTAAACTTGACAGCTTGCTATTTATTTCATATTTCTCTTTCCAGATAAAAAGGCTGGTCAAACCTTGTGGCTACAATTTTATCTCGCACTGTTTTTGACAAGGAGCTTTATGAACAGACAGGAGAGTGAGTGAGTATGAGGCTGAGAGACTATCATTCAAATTCTCTGATATAAATCCATAAAGCACTAAGGTAACAAGAACAGAGATGTGTTTGAAATAGCAACTTTATTATTATGAAACACAGTAAATCCCCCATGGCTTCCTACCTCAAGCATGATCTTGAAAGCCAGCTGCAGATCTAGTCCCCGTTAAAACTACTGAGACTCACAAGGTTACCCTTTTTTAGCTTTCAAAAGCGATCAGATAAGACAGGCCATGGCCCTCTAAATCACAGGCTCAGAACCCAAGCTCCATCCCAGAGGAGTCTGAGATTAGAGAGACTGCCTCATTATGGCATCAGAAAGCAAAGGGGTCAGATCCCCAGTTAGGGGCTTGCGACCATTAAACAACGACTGCTTGACACACATCTACCAGCCTGCTGCCAACTTTCCCTGAGGTCAGGCACCAAGGGAAAAGCTTCAAGATGGCATGTACACACAAAGTCGAAAAGAAAGGCTGTGTGATTTAATCATTCTGTCAGTATCTTCTGTAATCTCTAGCCTTAGGCCTGCACTGAGCTAAAACTGACTCATCAGTCACAGTTTAATTGAATTTCCAAATAAAGGCCCGGCCCTCTTAACACTAAGCACTTTCAGAGTATGCTGTAGGATTAGTGGGACTTTGGCACTCCTGCAAGACATCCTCCACAGCTCACCTATAAGCTGTCACATATGTGTAAGTAAAGCTTATGGGGGAAATGCTCCACCTCAAGGCATGTCCTGAGCACATAGACTCCCACTGAAGGGCATAAACAGCAGTCAAGCTGTGTCAACACTAAAGGTGTTTTTTTGTGCTCTTATTTAATGGAATCGAGGCGTTTGTAGATATAAGGGCAATGGCTGCCAATCATGCTGTGGATCCCAAACACAATCGGATGCACATCCTACATAGGTTGTTTTTTGAATGCAAAAATTATATCATTGTCTAAACTAAGTTGTGGTTTTAAAGCAGAAAATGAAAGGTAGTCATGAACGTTCTTTTCGAGAAATTCAAATGCCAGCTGTTTGGGGTGAAGGGTAATGTGGTGCAGCCTCTCCTACACCCATCTCAACAGCTTCAGTTGTAGATGATAAGAGTTGGGACTGTTTTCAGTGCTTAGTCCTGTTTCTTTCTCAAACAGAACTATGGGCTCAGCTCTTACTGTGACCACCTGTACTGTATGTGCTCTCTTTTTCACCCTTATTGACTAGAAAACTGGCTAAAAGTTCATCTGTTTAACTGTTTTTGTTTCCTTAAATGAGCCACCCATGGTGTTAGTTTAAAATTACCCTTTTCTAACCTAGAATGTATTTATGGATCGTTGCTTCTATGATTTTATTTTGTGTGTCTGCTTCTGTCTTCTTGAACCCCCAGTCCGCCTCGGGGGCCTCAGCCTCGGCAGACGGCTGCATGCTCAGTGTGAGGGATTGCTGTAGCCAACGACACAATGCAAGCAAGTACCTGCTGTCACTAAAGTACATGTTCAGCTGGGAGGAAGGAATCCTTCAACGTCATAACTTGATGCAATCAGCTGGATTTCATTAGGTAAAGATTTTTTCCAATTTTTCTGTCGTTCTGAAGTGCCTTAAAGAGACATCTTGTAAGTTTTTACTGAAAAATATCTTTACAATAGCCTTTTTATTTGAACCTTTACAACTAAAACATGGTTTGATGAGCAGACTGACACCTCGGCAGTTTAGCACTGATGCATCTATAAGCCTGTAGCCTGTTTACCTGAATTTACTTTGGTTCAGATGTTTCGGGCTCTTTGGCGGATGTGATGTTAAGTGCGTCTGTGTTAAACAGGCCCGACCTAGCAAACAATCAAAGCTTTATATTTAAGATGGATTTTGTGGATAGCCAAATGACCGACATCCAGCTCAACTGAGATACCAAAAGAGCTAAAAGAACATGCAGAAGAGTGCTGCAGTTCTATGTTTTCGCCACAGGTGGCAGTATCATTAGAAAACCCATAATGCGTCTTTAAGACGACACATTCTGTGAATCGGTTCCACATAAATAAACTGCACTGAAATTGAAATCATTTTCTGTACATTGCCTGACTGTTGGCTGGAAGATGGCTGCTACATCTTTCCCTCACCTGTCACAAAAAAACCAAAAAATCACGAAATAAAAAAAAAAAAAAAAACACAGATAAAGCTGCAAACACCAGCATCTCTCTGTAGCGTATTTGGTTATGTATTACATGTGAATTAGCATGATGGAACATAGGAAGATGTGGATTTTAACTGTGCAGGGTCAAACATCTCTCAGTCTAAACGGGTTAAAACATCACTGATATGGAAACGTTCCATTGTTCAGAATGACGATGTGGTAGGATTTTGTTTCTGGGTTAAATCCAACAAACTGTTGGTCAGATGGATCAGTTTGATTCTGTGTATACATATTTACTAGGGATGCTCTGATCAGAATCTGTGCTGCCGATCACGATATTGATCACCCAGAGGGCCGATCACATACGATACCGATCACACGGATTGGCTGTTAATTCTTTTTATTTTACTTATAATTGCTATAACTGTGATCTTGCAAAACTGGATGATAAAATCACCAATTCAAACAAAACATATAAAAAAACATGTAGACTGCAGCTCATATTTGTTTTGATTTGATGTGGGGGGTCCTAATCCTTCTTGTAAACAAAATCAATGGAAATTAGAGTAGAACTTCGAGCTTTTAAATATTTACTGTATCTCCAGATTTCAACAGTTATCCAATAGTGCTACACAGCAAGAGTAGGGAGCTGCCTTTTTTAGGGACAATGCCAGAAGTACACACCAAAGGGTCAAAGAAAAATCGCTGAAAGTTGGTCCCAGATGTCTGAAATCGGTCCCAACAGGAATTTAATGAGGTTTTATTAAATCCACTGACCTTAAGTTTAGGTTTCTCATCTGCCAACATTAGGATTAGGGCAAGCCCTCAGGAGAGGGGATAAACCAAAGGTATTATATATTTGGTTTAGGTATAAATCCACTGACCTTAGGTTCAGGTTTCTTTACCTTCCTCTCAAAAACATCCAGTGTGAATTTTTTGTGTGTTTTTTTTTCAGGACTTTATTTGCAAAACTATGGATGATCGAGTAATCGAATCAAGAGTACACAAAGCATCTCTACAAACAGCAGTCAGGGGTCTCTATATGTAAAAAGATATTTATGGAAAAAGGTTAAAATTGGAAGTAAAAAATAAAAACTATGAATTGCTTTGAAGTTTAAATAGTGTAACTAATTTACTGAATTTCGCTACGGGATTAATAAAAAAATTATTGAATCTTATTTAACTGAAAAGGTTTAAAAATTCAAATGAACAGAACTAATTTCAGGTGTGAACTTCTGGCGCTGATCATAAAAATGGCCGTGCACTGCTACTACAGTAAGATGCTTCTCATTTTATTTAGTAAACATCTCTGAAAAGGGCAAAAACAATAAAGGACAAAGAAAGTCTCTTCCGCTTAAACGTCCCCAATCCAAACATCAAAAGAAAAACCAATGCCTTCTCACGCCATTGGTTAAAAATGCAGCCTGGGGGCCGTTTGCGGTCAAATCAATGATCTTCTGCGGCCCCTGATCCCAATCCAAGAACGGAGCAAATCCGGCCACCAGGCACAGATGTCTGACGCACTCATTTTATCTTCAGGGGGAGATTTTTATAGAACAAATTTTTAACTCATAAAAAGGTTATATGTCATAATATGAGTGGGACACCAAACGTTGCCTCTTGTTTTTAACCAAGTTTCTGGATCCATCTTTATTTTGTAGTAAATAGAACCACAACCTGCTGGCAACTTGCACTCAAATGCAGAATTGGAGGCTCCTGTCCACTAAATAACATAGGAAGGCATTTAAAAGAGTGATACCCATTTTGTCATTGCTGAGCTTGGATTAAAAATCTCAGTTAAAAATAATAATAATAAAGAAAAGGTGTGGCTCTTATGCATGGCCTTTTTGTGCTTTGGATCTACAGTATGCAGAGATTAACTATCACAAAGATATGAGCACTTTGCTAGTTTGAATAAAGTCTTGCACAGTCAATTCATTATCTAGCACATATTTAAATTGCATCCTTATCGACTTCAAACATTGAAACTTCATACATCTGCCACAAAAAAAAAACCTTTGAAAAAATACAGAAAATCACTCAACACATTAAATTGTGTAGCATCAGATCACAGCTTTCAGTGTAGAGAATAAATTCCCATGACAGTCATCCATACTGAGCCATTCAGCCAGTCAAAGATAGGATCAAACAGCTAAAGATGTTGCTCTAATGTTTCTTTTTTCAGTAGCTGAGTTACATCAGTTTACACATATCGCTGCCGTGTCTTTCTAGGTTAAAGAACAATAGGAACAATTGGCAAACAGTGTTATGGGATGTAAAGAACATCCCCACAATGTCCTACGTGGTTTTCTTTTTTCTCCCTTTATCCCCAAGAACTCCTTTCCACACCGCATCCTCCTCCCAGCAAAGCCGTCAAAGTGACTGCAGCAGCCACAAAAGCCATGACGATTACAGACGAGTCATGCTCAGTTTTATATTTAACGCTGCGTTTAAGGTGCTTGGTGGAAGAAATGACTGGAGGTTTGGAAGCGTTGGGGAGGGTCAGACAGGACTTCAAAGCATGCTTTCAGAACAGGATTTTCTGCTTAAATCCACATACGGAAAGAAAGAGAGTCATCAGAGGAGGCAGGCGATATTTCTGTCTTCTCAGAGGGCTTGGCCATTCCAACAATGTAAGCCATGTATATATGGGTGTTTAGAAATGACGGGGGGTGGGGGTATCCAACACCTTAAAGCAAAATACTATACATGGAATGTATGGTGCCTTACTAAAGTATTCGCACCCTTTCAAACTTAACATATGGTCGCATTTTATTCAGAAACTCTCACTTTCTTTCAGTCTGGTTTTTTACAAGGCCATTATAGAACAGGGATATTCTTTGATTTAAAAACAGTTATTTAAATGTGTCATTAATTAATCAAAATGGGAAATAAATTGTGAATTTATTTAATAAATATGAAAATGATTATATGGGGCCTCAGTTAAATATACAGATTTTATCTGAAGAAGTCAATATAATAATATCATGATTTATTTATTTCATGTTCCTGCTCTGAGGCACACCATAAATTAACTTAAACTGTCACACATCCATCAAAGTCAAGGAGGCGGGACTAGGGCCGCTGTCATAGAAACCCCCGACGTCTGATTGGCTGTTTTTCACTGAGTCGAGAAGAAAACTTCTCCCTGCAATCTATCGAATCTCCAACAACTTTTACCAGCTTCCTTCGTCCTGTTATAAAAAAGTTTTCCCACATCATGATATGAACAACGCATGTCTGTTCACAGTATGTGTTTGCTTGTTTAACACAAAGTTCAGTTTTACAATAAATAAATAAATGAAAACTTAAGTTCTGGGTTCATCCTAACAGAACACATTATTTTTTTGGCTTTGTCAAACAAAACTTAAATATTTCAGTTTCCTATCAACAACGACTTCAGTAATCAGTAAAAAAAACTGATTATGGAAAAGCACTACTAATAGTTGGCATATTTAGTTTGTCTTTCCTGAGCAACAGATGTCTGAGCTCCTCCAGAGTCACCTCGGCCCTCTTAGCAGTTCCTCTCATTAACACTCAGCATGTGGGTTTAGATGGACAGCTATTGCTTAGTAACTTTGTACTTGTGGCATATTTTGATTCCTCATTGTTTTATATTCCAACCCTGCTTTCAATTTCTGCTGAGGTTCAAACTGAGGTTGTGTTACGACACAACTATTTCTAATTAGGGAGCCAGAGGAAAGGGGGAAGATAACAAATGCATGCCACACTTTTCAGATTTCTGTTTCGAAAAAAAATTCAAAAACCGTTCACCATTCTTTCACTTATATAAGACATCTAATAAAAGCAGTCGGGTTTGCATTATGTGACGACAATGGAGGAGGTTTGATTGGGACTTTTTCAAGCTGAACTGCATTCAGCCGCATACCTCTCTGCTCTGTAGACCATGTTCATAGTTAAAGGTGCTATTCCGGTCAAAGCTCGACTTCAAAATCTACAGAGATAAAAAGGAGGGAAAAAAATAGGTTATGAAATGACTGAAGAGCTCAAAGAAGATAAAGAAGTAAACAAAAAAAAGACACCTGACAACTTACTGGTGACAAGGGAATGGGCTTCTCCCTCAAATACCTGGGGTTTTCAATCTGAAAGCAAAGAGAAAAACATTCAGACCTCTCTTCTCTGCCTCTCCTAACAAAGCCCTGAAACTAACAGAATCCATCCCAAGCAGTGAGTGTGCCATAAACAATGTGGACAGCACATCAAAGCCTAGTTTTGTGGCTGAAGCCTCTTCCGTCAACTCCTGTCTGTTTAGAGAGACAGAACCGTCGCGCAACTTCAAGGCTTTGTGTGTGTGGCCGGCTCTGTTTCCGCTCTCAGCTCCCCCTCTGCTGTCCCTTTTGTCAACACTGAAGACCGCTAATCTGCAAGCTATCCCCACTCTGTTTACCATCACATGGAGACCAAAGCGTATACAACCCTGCCAAACACTGACTCGGCATGCTCTTTGCTTACAATATGAGACGCAGTGGACTGAAAAGTGTAAGCAGGTTAACCACCTGAAAGTAAGCGGGTCACGGTCCATGTGACTTTGGTGGCTTTACATCAATAAGGCTCGCTAACTGTGACACAAGCTGCAAAAATATCATCATACAGCGCTTCTCTCTGATGCTTTAGAGCCATCTGTGGGGGCTCACATCTAACATCCACATCACAGCCTTTCAAAGTAAGAACCTAAATCTCGAAATGACAGCAACGACTTCCAAAGCTAATCTCCAAAACAAATAGAAAGAGTGGGAACAGGAGAAAATGGGATTCAATCTTGTGTTATTAAAAAAAGGGGGGAATCAATGCTTTAAGACGGCGCTACCCACTCAAAGCTAATCCAAAATAAATAGGAGATGACGGAACATGACCTGAGAGAATTTAAGGACTTGGGAGTAAAAATGCAGCAGCTACAATGCCTGTATAACGTCACAATCTGTTGCTCCAGGGTGAGAAACAAGTAGTCAACCTTAAAGAGGTAAAGAATGGTTCAAATTATTATCACAATACGAGCGTCAGATCAGAAGAAGCTTCCACTCTCTGTTCATTAGACTAAAGCGAAGCTGCAACAGGCATTACAAGGAAAAGAACGTATTGCTATAAAGTGGTGCCCAGCATGAAAACTCAAACAGGACTTCTTTCGAAAGCCACAAACACCTGGTAATCAGATTTGATTGAGGCCGGGCCCACAGGGCAAGGAGGACACGCAGACTAAATCCTGTGGTGTTGTCTTGGCACAGTGTCACCCTAAACTTGGACTTCCTGCATATATAACGCTGTGAATGTTTGTAAGGAAATAGAAAAAGGTATAATCACAAGGACTCTGCAATGAAACACATCTGCTGATAGCATACTAATTCCCCACTAAAACTAAACAAGCAGCAAAAGGAAAAATTATATACATTTTGTTTTCTATTTTGGAGAGAACAGTGATTTTGCTACTGTTTGATATAAAATGATGTTCTAACAAAGAAACTAAACAAAAACGTTTAAATTAAAAAATACGTTGGAGCCTGAAAAACTAAGAAGAACTTGAAATGTATGTGACGCATAAATGACTATCTGCTTTCCATAGTTTTCTTTTTAAAGCAGAAAATACCTTTTAAGTCAAATTCTCTGACATAATAAGAGGATTTGGAGCCAAACCTCTTTCAAAATGGAAAGGCACTACTATGTATAGCTGATGACATGTCGTTGGAAACTGTAAAGGATGACTATCAGCTGTTTTAAACAGTATTTTGGTTTTACTTTGTGAAAGGGAATATGTCAGCAGGATGTGTGGCGCTTATTGGCAAGACTTAAAAAAAAGGTACTTAGTGAACACATTTAGGTTCCCTAAATATGAGAAATATAACAGCTGATCTCTTTTTAAAGGTTAAAGGTTATGTTTAAATGCAGTTGGATTTTCAACTTCTATACAAACTTCTTTTTTTCACCTGGTCCTTAATTCTAACAGGCAAAACAAAGTTATGGATATCGACCGATATGAAAAGCTTGATTCGTGATACATTTTTCAGCTCTATTGCTCCGCCCTGGACTAAAATATGTAATACTGGAAAAGCCACTACCCAGAGCATCAAGAAGACTGTGGGTGTTGTTTGTGAGCATAAAGGTTTGGCAGAGATCGATGATCCTCTGGACGAGATCTGCACTGTGCTAGTTGCTGGTTTGTTTGTTGTAACAGCTAAAAGCTGCTAGTTAGAAGAAAAACAGCAGCAAAGAAGAGGCTGTGGGTACAAAAAACCCTCATGTCCAGAGAGCAGATTGAAGAGTTCCGACTTATAAAAGAGCTCAGTTTCCACAGGGACCACAATGACAAACATGGCTTGTATAGTTAGGGGGATTCAGACACACACAGCTTTTCCTTCATTTCGCTTCCTGGCTGGAAAGCCAAGAGTCTACTGGTGGAACTGTACACATCAGCCTAAGCACATTACCATAGAGATGATACTAGTCAGACTAGAGGTAGAGATGTACCTGCTGACCTTGTCCACATAAAGAAAGGCATGGTGTCATCTCATAGTTTAGAGATGAGATGGTGAACAAGAGCACACGCAGCAGTGCTGAAACTGCTGTTATATACCTGCCAGACCCGTAGGTGGCGCAGTGATTCTGCTACAGAATCCCACCAACACTGGTAACAATAACACTGGCCATGATCAGGCATCTAATGCAAGGTAAACCCAGCAATACAGGAGCAATATGCATGCAGATTACAGAGAGAGACGGAAAGAAAAGACATGGCTCGCAAAGAAACACAGAAATATAAAAGCAACATTATAAAATCTTTCTTCCTTTTAGACCTTGTTTAAAATACACATATGTATAGCTCCCTAAACTCCCCATCCAGGTAGATGCACTGATGAAATATGAAAATACTTTAGAGGTTACAACTAGTCTTATGTGTACTGGGTTGAAATTGAGCCACAAGTTTATGACTGCAGAAGATCACAGGCAGGTCTGCAGTTCTATAAGGTGTCCAAACAACCATTCAGAGACAGCATTACTTTCTGATGACCTCATTCTCACAATACAAATCTCTGCCTTAGTAACTTACACTTACAAGTCTGGGACCATTCCTGTTTTCTTCTTGGGTGGCCATTTTGTTTGAGATTAAGGCCAGAGTTTATGCTTTGGATGTAACGTCACACTCCTACAGTTTTCAGCTGTGGTCACTATGATAGAGTACACTGACTACATCCCATTAAAGTAAAAAGAAATGAATGACAAACTAATATAGACTGCTTCAGAACATTGAAATGAAAGCCAAAGATGTTCCAGATAGAGTCATTCTTGGCTCTGCTGAAATTTTGTAGGAGCTGGGTTACTTTGAAGCTCTGCATCCATAAAACTTGAGCAGGGTTTGTATCTGTGTGTGTGTGTGTTTGTGTGCGAAGGAACATCTGTTGATTTGAAAGATGCAGGCTTGGGGGAGCGTTGCCAAGCAATGCTTCTTATCAGTGTTTCAACACAGAGGAGAGCAGAGCGGTGCAGTGCGCAGCTTCACGTCTGCAGATAGATTCCTCAGATTACCCTAGGACTGGTGGTGGTGGGGGGGGTGGGGGCTGAAGATGCACGGACAGACGGGAGAGAAGAAACATGAGACAGAACAGAGAGCAACTGAGGAGTACGCAAAGTATAGCTGTGGGGGTTCAGCGAAAATATCACTGTGTAGGCAATGTAGGAGCAAGCTGAGAGGCAACAGGGAGACACAAAATGAGAGAAAGAGGGAGTGAGAGTCATGCAGGTGAGGAGAAGGGAAATAAAAGATATGAGGGCAGATTGCTTATCAGGCCCTGACTCGGAGCTCTCCAGAAAGAGGAGATAAAACAGGTGCACACATCTTCCACTGCACAGTTTACACAACCCTCACTACCAAAAGAGCAGGGAAATGCCGAAAGGAGAAGACTTCAAGAGGACCAAAGTGAAAGGCTCTTTTCATTATTTGCTCAAAGGTGTCCGGGCAGTATCGCCGTACTGCTGCGGTTTACAGTACCTCACTCAGTCAGCACTCTGGAGGCTCATCACTGCTGAAAACACCTCAGTCAATAGTAATTACAGCCTCTAATTCCTATGAAAACGATCTGCTGAGATATACTTTATACCAAACGTGTAACCCAGTGTACTCCGTTCACTAAACGACAAATAGAAACAAACACTACCTATGTTTATCTCCATTTGGCTGCTGTTTCCGTATGTGTTTCAGAGGAAGCGGTAAGATTGATGATGGATATCAATTTCTGCCATAAGTTTCAATTCAGTACATTCGTAGAGGGAAACAACAACAACAGGGGAAACTTTATCATAGTTTGTTTGCTTTTCCTCTGATCATATAAATTGTTTCTTCATTAAACAGAATTCTGAGAGCTCCAATGATTGACTAAAACCTTTACCAAAAAATTAATCCCATGTCGAAAATGACCTCAGATAGCGTTTCTAATCTTAATAATGCTGTGTAGAATTACAGCTTTGTTTTAAGCTGGATAGCAGCTTTGAACTTAGTGTTTCTAACTATTATTAAATCCATTTTTTGTCAAAGTTTGATCAGATATTTAACAGACTAGTCCAAGCTTTGCAATTTTTTTTCAAGCTTGCTATTTAAATATACATTTTTGTTAGAATAAAGCTTGTTTTGATTAATCTCTTTAGTGGCAAGATCTGGGGTTTGATATGAATTAAAAAAGGAATGCATAACAAATTGATGAATTGACACTGTTGTGTTTATGGTTAAAACTTTATGTAAAATATGTAATTCTGGTAGGACACAAAGCACAAAAAGCTTCTTTTTTTTTGGTTCCTAACAAAAACTGACATCTTCTCAGACTTTTCAGATGTTTACTGTTGGCACTAATTGCATTCATTGCAAAGAAGAAAAGTGGGGGTACCGGCTGGGTCTTGCTGATTTATTTTTCGGTCTCTGCAGTGAGTCTCAGTACCCCAGATCCTAACGGCATGCCTCTTAACTCACCCCAAGGGTCCAGCTGTTAAGGCAAGCCTCCAGGTCACTGTCATCGTAAGACGTGTTTGCTTGTAGCAGCCCATCCATCTGAGAAGAAAGAAATGGTGTAAAAAAATCTGATTTATTAGCATATTAGCTTTATGATGATTAAAAAAAGAGCAGCCCCTGATGGCTTACTGCTAAAGATGCTATTTTAACATCTTTATAAGGAGTTTAGTCTGATTTCCTTAAATACCAACAACACTGTACTCCACATCCAATAAAATATTCTCATTCTGCTCATTCAATCATCTGGTTCTCCAGATGTGAAGCAGCTGAACATAATATCTGTCCAATAGTAAATTCCTAGATGAGTATATATGCAGCTAGACTTTCTTACATTGGAAACTGTTTCAGTGTTTTCTTCCAGCTGGGCTTCAGATTCGCATTATGCACCATAATTCAAATAGTTCCAGGGGTTTTGTTGATACTAGATCAGTTTACCTAAGTCAACTTTGTGCAGCAGAAGTATGAGTACGGGAAATATCTACTGAAGGTGAAGGAGCAATGGGAAACGGAGACGTCGTTGAATGTGATAAGAATCTAATGGAGTGTGGACCTTGGAAGGACCTCAGCAGGATGGCGCTGGCAGAGAAACGGATGAATAGAACAGCTAAGAATTATATGCCTCCTCTGATTAGAATAGTAATGCTGCCTCAAAGCTCCAAGCTCAGACAAACAGGATAAATGTTTTAGTTCAGTGTATAGGAACGCTGGGAATGCACTATGCTGACTGCTTAAATCAGCATATCATGGGCTTTGTAGGGCAGGCGAAATCTAAAGCACAGTTTAAAGATGTTCCTAATTATTTTTGGCTGCTAATATTAGCAGATGATCACCCTACTGACTTGCTTATAAATATGCGAACTGTTTTAGGAAGAACAATGAAAAAGAAAAAAAACTGTTCTGGTAGATTATCTTTAATTAGTTATGCAGTTTTCATGCAAGGAGGTCCAAATCTGAAAATATGTCAACTTGGCTCTGAAAATTCTTCCTTCATTTACATGTTAAATAACGAAACCATAACAAATGTTACACAAGTCAAAATTTAAACAAAAAGAAACATTGATTAAAATAAAAAAAAAATAAAGAAAGCAGGTTTATCCCTGCTAAAAACTGCTAATTAACAGCTAGTTTATAGTTTGGAAAACTTGTTCTTTCACGGCTTTAATGAATCATAAGCTTGCAGTAAAACCTTTGCACAGCAGCTGTTAATGCCTTTAACCGAGGAGCACTTATGGTTCTGCAATTCCTTTTATTTTAAAGATGCTCTAGGTGTTAACATGTAGCTGTTTTTATACATCTTTCACACATCTTGCCATATCTAGTCCAGCTGTGTTTAGATTCCGTCTCATATGTGGTTGTAAAGAAGTTCACGGTCAAGGCATGTGCCACACAAGTTGATCAGTTACTGTATAAAAAAAAGGATGTGTATGATTGGACAAAGGACACACCCCTAAAAAAGTGTTCCAAAAAGCGCATCCAATGCGAGGCGCCATCTGTGATCACATGAAGAGTCTTCATACTTTTAAGGGGAGATGATTTTGGGGGTTTTACATAGACGTTAATATTCATGGTAATAACAATAATAAAGCTATGAATTAGCGTGTTTTTTTTTTACATTACTGAGCCCAATGAACTAGTCTTGCTTGAAGGTTCATGCCAACTAATATCTAACTTTATTGCCTATCACCCGTTTCTTTTTATGAGGTATTGAACACAAACCACCCATCTTTCAAGCAACATGTTTACCACATGTGTTACAGTGCTGGGTTGAGGTTTTTTTAGGCGAAGAACTTGTCTTGTCAAATTTGGGGCTATTATTCTTGAAAAAGAGAAGAGAGAAGGTGAGGCCATAGAAAAAGTGACACATGTCTGGTGTAGATTCATCCCATAAACAGTGATAAGGTATGAGAGAAAGACCCGCATGCATGCAGAAAATCTCACACCAAACACTCAAGGGTTAAAGTGTTTTTGACCACACCTTCATAGTATGATCAAAAATACTTTTATTTTGTGAACCAGAAACTGTATGGCTCCAGCATGTATATTCAAATCTATAATGTCAACATTTTTTTCCTGCAAGGCATCCATTTATGCCACTTCTGTATGATATTTTGCAGCTGGGAGATTGATTAAAAAAAAAAAAAAAAAAAAACAACAACCCTTCTTCCATCCTGACTGGACCCCGGCTTTAGTGGACTGGAGGACATTGGTTTAGGAACAACCTTCTCTTCAAACAGCATCCTCCTGAAAGAGAAACAGAGGAACTCAAGTCATAAGAATGTAACCTAAAGTATCGGGATGCATAGTCCTGTGGTCTGTTCGTGCCTACCTCTTTGTATATGAATGTGCTTGCATCGGCAGACCACCCCCCCACCCCACCCGATCCCCTGACATATGAGTACATCAACATCTGGCACTGGTTGCATGGTTTGTGGTCTGCAATCCATCCCATCTGAACAATAAATGTCCATGCCATTCTTCATTCGTTTTCCATGTGCAACATATGGGAAGCCTGGCTGAGACGTTAACCATCCCCTTTTAATCAGACACGTCAGTGACTGTCTCTCACCATGTCTGTCATGGTGTAAAAAAAGTAGCAGCTTTACAGGAAAGCTACCCTGACACACACACACACACTTGTAGTCCTTTATAATACGCAGAGCCACATACTATTACACACCATCAGGGAGAACTGAGCTAACAATCTCATTAGGCGCAGACACACGGGACATTATTAGCCCACTAACACTAATTGAGTGAATAAATGCTGGAACGCCAAGCGGATGTGGAGCCACAGTAAAAGAAAATACGATTTTAAAACATCTTATAAAGACATCGCTTGGCTTTCTGGATGGGAGCTGTGTGGCACAGAGAAAAATCCATGGGGTTTTCCTTTTTTTTTTGTTTGTGTACATTTTAAAGCCATTGAAACTCAATTATTAAAAAAGGCAGAGTTATCCTGTGGAGGAAAACACATACAAAAACAAATGTTAGAAGATCAAATATTGATTCACTTAATAATGCTCTTGTACCTCAAAAATCTAAACAAATGCTTCAATCAGCAGTTTCTGAGAAGTTTACATCTGGCTGTAACGATGCACAGCTGGAAATACTCCACTTCAATTAAGAGATAATAATTCTAAAAGCATCTTGCAGACGTGTGTGCATCCAAAAAACCATTTTGACCTCTGCCAAGGAGGTTATGTGTTTAGGCGAGTTTGTGTGTTTGTTTGTTTGTCTGTGTAGAGGATAACTTAAAGAGTTACGGACGTATTTTAAAGACATTTTTCCCAAAGGTGCACCTCAGTCCAAGGAACAATCCATTAAATATTGGTGATGATCCATATCATAAACCAGATGAGAAATTTTTAAAAACCAGTTATAACATTATTTGGCGGAGCAAACCAGAGAGTGGCAGCAGTGACTATTGACAGCTTCAGCATCGGACTCAACAAAGTCCAGAAGTATCATAGTGAAGACAAAAACAAAGAAAAAGTGAGCCATGCCTCGCTTCAAGACTCGATCTGCTGATCAAAAAGAAAGCAAGAAAGAGTGGATTAAAAAGGTGAGAGCAGAACAAACACCAGAGGCTGCAGACACATGCTGTGCCTTATTTTTATAAACTTATGAAAGGATTTTAAGGAAATTTTTACCAAAGTTGGACCTCATGCTAAGAAAAAAATTATTAACATTTGGTAATGATCCAGATACTGAGCAACTTCTAGCTATAGGTGTAAGTTACAGTATTGGGCACAATTTGCTGCTTGGCCGGGTTCTGAGCTCTAAGTGCTTTTCTAGTATATTTTATGTATTTAATCCTCTTTATTATGGTACCCTAAAATAAAACCCACATAATCATGAATTTTAAACAGAAAAAAACATAGTAATTCTGTGAAGAAATTCCATGGTAAACCAAATTATTAGTGAATAAACAGCACCATGAGGGATGAAGGTAGAAAGATTCAGGTAAAAGTTTTAATCTTTACATGTAGAAAAAAAAGAAAACAGGAAATCCATCTGAAATTCCAGTTAATCGCAGTCTTAAATTATTAGCCTGAGGCACAAAGTACAAATAAACATTTTTGTATTCTTATTTGAATGATATCTAAAGATGATGCATCCTCTTCCTTTAACCTCTCAATCATTAAGTACTTTTGGTTTGTCTATCATGAAAAACACAAAAGAATACGTTGATGTTTGAGGATATGATATAATGTGCAAATTTTCAATGACTTTTTCTACTAGCTAATGTCTATGTATAAACAGTAAGGTTTTAGTCATTCAATCACAGGGTTCTATCAGCGCTGCTGGGTGTGACCCAATTATCTGCTGTTCTGCATCTTGTCAAAGCAACTTATGAAATGAAGCAAAGTACTTGCAAATCTAGCAGATCATTTGTCGGATGACATCTTTTTTTAGCTTGGTGCATTAGGTTCTCATTAGTTTCCATCATTTAAACCACTTTAATAAATCATTTTATTTTGTCATTAAGTATAGTTGTCTTATTTTAATGATTCACTTTTATTCTCTTTAAATAGTTTTTGTTTCTCTTTTTTATTCTTGTGAAGCCCTTTGAATTATCTTGAAACAGAAATATTCTACATAAATAAACTTGTCTCGACTGCAAATAATTCTAATCTAAATATTTTCAACAAATGCACACATAAACAATACTCAGTTTAGTTACGAGTAGCCAGCATAGTAATAAGTAATAAGTCTGAATTATACTTTGTACTTGTTCAAAATATCTTTGGCCCAAGAGATTTCAATAGGAAATTGTAGATAAACAGTTGCACATCTTGTGATTAATTTCTTTAGATGTACTTTGGATTAGTACAAAATACTAATATACTACTTGCCCATCGTTCTGAGGTTTTGGGAAAACCATCGAATGATTGGAAAATGTAATCAGTTCAGGATTTTTGCACATCAGGACATGATGAAAATGTTTGAGTCTCCAGGTTTACTGTTAAAAACAGAACCCATGATTATATCGTTAATCTAACAAAAAAAAGCCAGACTGGAGAAGCAGGAGGTGAAAATATAAGCACAACTTTACAACCTTTTACTTCTGATAAATTGTCTTTAACTAACTGATCATCTGGAACCATTAATAACCCAACAAAATCAGGACTTGATCCAGTTTGCTGTTCCCTCCAAAATCAGTCTGGAATGCTCAAAGAAACAAAAAAAAAAAAACCCAGTAACTTTGTCTTAGACTCTACCAACAATAGTTAACGTGTTGAAGGTGAAATTAAATGAAATTTCTAATTAGAGTGGCGGGCAACATGCATTGTAGTTTATTATTTGGATTATGTGCATGAAAATTTCATTTGATGCAATAAAAAATATGAATAAAGGAAGTAAGGTATTGTGTGGCCACATTTACACTCAAACACGTAGAGCTATGCAATTCTGATGGAGGGGCCAACCTTCACAATTTTGGGCCTCTAAGTCAACAGGTGGATGAAGATAATTGAATCAGATGTGTCTGGAGTCTGAGGCCCACAGATCAAAGCAGTGGCAAGTCAAGCCAGAACACCACACACACAGGCGCACACACAAAAGAGAGCACCCACAATGTAAGGCTCAGAAGCTGCAGCTCAGTTGATTAAAGCCGCCCGACATCCAAGCTCCGGCCTGACCTCCAGGTGCAGAGCCAGCGGGCCTAGGTCTTAGCCTCAAGCACCCCTAGAAAAAGTCTGACCTTGGGTTACAAAAATCCCCACGTCCCTGCATACCCTCCACCATAAACCGACACCAGAAAAGATCAGAGGAAAAACTCTGAGCGAGGAATTCAGAGATACTTATACCAAAACAAACAACTAACTCACACAAGTGAAAATTAAATGTTGCTGTCACACTTCACTGGGGGGGGGGGAGAGAGAGAGAGAGAGACACAGAGAGAGATACAGAGAGAGAGAGAGAGAGAGAGAGAGAGAAAAGAGGAGCAGAGGTGTAGAGCTGGCTAAAAGTTTTCACATGTGGATGGAAAGCACACAGATGGAAGAGAGACACCAGGGAGAGAGAGAAAAGGGGAAAACATGCAAGGAAGCTCTAAGAAAGAGGCTACATCACATTTTAACTACTATTCTCTTCTAAAATGAGAAAGATTCTTGTCAATCCAAGAGCAGAGTTGATATTACTCAGCATCAACAAGCACAAGAAGTTGGAGAAGAAAAACAGCGTGAAAGTATTTAGGATTCTTAAGTTTTCTGATCTGCTGACAGATTTTTATGGATAAAAACATCCCTGCCTTTGTAAGCTAAAGGTCGTGCTGAATTGCTATAAAT